>JAJOOS010004009.1:0-67375 GCA_029582725.1 Solanum chiquidenum
TCCCCCTTTGATTATACTTATTGCTTATGGTCATTTTAATTGTTTCCGCGACCAAGGATGTGTAATGATACGCTATGAGGCTTGTTTGGGGCCCCTTTGGGTTCCCCATTCGCCGGTCACGTCTAGGCCCTAGGCTTGGGTCGTGACACCTATGAACCCATGTGATACCTATGTTTTCAAGTTATGAACTATATGTTGTGGAATTTTGATCTTAAAGGAAGAGTTTTATGAAATTAAGCATGTGATGAGAGAATTGCATGAGTTTATGATGAAATCCATATCTAACCCTTGTTTTCTAAATGTTGAGGATTGAAAGAGGGTTTTTGGCCTTGAAAGGTGATTATGGAATTATGCATGTTTTATGAAGAATTATGTAAATGCTTTAAGGGTGCTTTGAGAGTAAAAGTACCAATGATGATGTTGTGTTGTGAAAGGACATTATCATAAACACATACTAGCATGATGTGAAAGGTTTTCTCACATAACAAGGATTCTTAGGTTGAAATGCTTTCTCATCTAATTGAATCAATGAATAAGAGCCATCTTAATGAACTGGCTTGAATTGGCAAGATGACATGCCTTTCCATGGATAATGAGAATACGTAAGAAAATACTATTCCATAGGATTTATGCTTAGCATCGAGTGGATATTGGCATTGAGATGGAAGATCTCCTGTTAGTAGAGGCCGAGTTTCTGAAAGAAGTCTCATGAGATGGAAGCTCCCATGCTAGTAGAGGCCAGGTTTTTAGTAACAATCTCCTTATCCCATAACTATGTGCCCCCATCGGTTGATTAGCTAGTGGATCCACTTAAGCTAGAAGTTTATGGTTCTACCTTAGGCAAGTAGAACAACCCTTTTCGGTGTGGGAGACACCGGATGATCATGTTATAGTTCACATGGTCTCTAATGTCGGTTAAGACTAATTTCCACAACAAAACTAAAAGTGAACTAAGGTTACTCAAGGAGTATCTCATATATGTTCAAAGGCTTTAAAGATGATGTTAGCTTGCATTGACCATGATTTATGACTTGTGTTTTATCACTCTTTCAGATGATGTTTTAGCTTGGTCAATTGCATGTCATGAAATAAAATGTCCCTTTTAGCATGTTTTAAATGTTTTTATGCATAACTATCACACTTAGTGCATTTTTGTACTAACGCATACTCTTGCCTACATTTTTCCAAATGTAGGGTCCGATAAACAGGGTTCTCAATATTGTGGCTAGAGCTTGGATTTGAGTGTTCCTGAGCTTGGTGAGTCCTCATGGTTCGTGGATGAATTTCATTGTTTAGTTTTATTTCATGTATTTCCCTTTTTGAATATGATGTATGGGCTAGGCACAATTATATTCTATTGTATTAGATGGCTATGATGAGACATCATGAGTTTAAACTTCCGCTTTTCATTCTATAAAATATTTTGGACATGGACTATTGTTTTACTCTTATTTCTCTATTTCTTATGTTATGAGAACTAAGTGGCTTGTATGGAGTCCTTGGGGTTCTATACGCCATGTTACCCCTGGGTCGTGACAAACTTGGTAATCAGAGCACAAGGTTTAGAATGGTCCTTGGATGTCTCATAAGCCAAGTTTACTAAAGTCTTGTTCATGAGTGTGAAGCGCGCCACATTTATGAATAAGAGGCTACAAGATGTTTAGAAAACTCCACTTCTTTCATTACTCTAAAGTCGTGCGATAGAGTTTAACTCTGTAAAGTCTTTCTCCTAATCCTTATCCTATGTTCTTCAGGACATGTCTATGCGAAGAGCTTATACCAGAAGGAATGTGAGGGAGAATGTGGAACAAAAAGATCCTCCTCAAGTTTCGGTTGATCCTTTGGCCGAACCAGTTACAAATGCGGAGTTTAGATTAGCTTTTCAAGTGTTGGCTCGAGCCGTGACGGCCCAAGCGAATAGGGAGGTGGTAGTCCCTATGAACCCAAATGTGGGTACGGTGGCTTCAAGTGTGAGGGACTTTATGAGGATGAACCCTCCAGAATTTTATGGCTCCAAGGTTGAGGAAGATCCTCAAGAGTTTATCGATGAGGTCTATAAGGTACTTGCTATGATGGGAGTGACTGCGGGAGAGAAGGCAGAATTAGCCGCTTATTAATTGAAAGGTGTTGCTCAAGTGTGGTACAATCAGTGGAAATAAACAAAACTGGTAAGAGCGGGCCCCATAGAGTGGGAAATGTTTAAATCTATTTTTCTTGATAGGTTATTTCCCCTTGAGATGAGGGAAGAAAAGGTGCTTGAGTTTATTAACCTTCGTCAAGGAAGTATGAGTGTGAGGAATATGCTCTAAAGTTCACACAACTATCTAAATATGCTCCAACAATAGTTGCCGATTATAGGGAAATGATGAGTAAGTTTGTATTGGGCGTGTCTGAAATGGTGGTTAAAGAGTGTTGTATCGCCATGCTTATTAGTGACATGGACATGTCTCATCTCATGGTCCATGCATGACAAATTGAAGAGCTCAAGGAAAAGTCTAGAGAGGTAAAAAGGGCAAAGACCGGTGATGGTAATTTCTCTCATGCAAGGTCCGATGGACAAGGTCGTCCTAAGTTTCGACAAGGGTTTTCCAGTTAAGGTTCCTCCAATGCTCCTCCTAAATTTAACAAGGATAGGGTGGCTAACCCTAAACCTCAAGGAGGGAATGGTGGTGGATCTTCATTGGCTAGGTCTACTTGTACTAAGTTTGGAAAAAAGCACGATGGTAAGTGTCTAGCCGGCACAGATGGTTGTTTTAGTTGTGGAAAGAGTGGTCACAAAATGAGAGATTTCTTAATTCTTACGGCAAAAGAAAGGGAAGGCAATCAAGCTCCTCCTAGTAGTTCGAATTCCAATGCTCCAAAACAAAACCGCTTATATGCTCTCCAAACCGAGGTGACCAAGAGAGTTCTCCGGATATAGTTATCGGTATGTTAAGAGTTTTTCAACTTGATGTATATGATTTACTTGACCCCGGTTATACTTTGTCTTTTGTGATGCAATATGTGTCCATGACGTTTGATGTGCTGCCCGATGTATTATTAGAACATTTTTGTGTCTCTACTCCTATTGGTGATTCTGTGGTGTCTAAGAGGGTATATAAGAGATGTCCCATTTCCTTGTCCGATAGAGTTACTCTTGTTGACTTAGTAGAGCTTGATATGTTAGACTTTGATGTCATTTTTTGTATGGATTGGTTGCGTTCATGTCATGCCTTTATTGATTGTAGAACTCGTGTGGTCAGATTTCAGTTCCCAAATGAGCCTATCCTAGAGTGGAAGGGGGGAAATTTCATACCTAAGGGTTAGTTTGTCTCTTGTCTAAAAGCTAGAAAGATGATTTCTAAGGGTTGCATTTACCATCTTGTTAGGGTGAGGGATGTAGATTCTGAAAACCTTACTCTCGAGTCGGTCCCCATTGTTAATGAGTTTCCAAAAGTGTTCCCCGATGATTTGCTCGGTATTCCTCCCAAGCAAGAAATAGACTTCAGTATTGACCTTCTCCCATATATGCAACCTATTTCTATCACTCCTTATTTAATGGCTCTGATAGAGTTAAAGGAGTTGAAAGAACAACTAAAGGAGTATTCACTATCGTCACTTGAAGGGGTGCTCCAGTTTTGTTTGTTAGAAAGAAGGATGGTTCTCTTCATATGTGTATTGACTATCGTCACTTGAACAAGGTGACCATTAAGAATAAGTATCCCTTCCCAAGGATAGATGATTTATTTGACCAACTTCAAGGGGCAAGTTACTTCTCTAAGGTTGATCTTAGGTCGGGTTATCACCAGTTGAGGGTGAAAGAAGATGATATTCCGAAGATGGATTTTAGAACCCGATATGGTCATTATGAATTTTTGGTAATGTCGTTTGGGTTGACTAATGCTCTGGCGGCGTTTATGGATTTGATGAATAGGGTGTTTAGACAATACCTTGATATGTTCGTAATTATGTTCATTGATGATATTTTGATCTACTCGAGAAGTGAGAATGATCATATTGATCATTTGAGGATTGTGTTGCAAAGTTTCGCAAATGTGAATTTCGGTTAAGATCCGTAGCTTTCCTTGGTCATATTGTGTCAAGGGTATTCATTTAGATCCAAAGAAGATGGATGCGTTCAATAGTTGGTCTAGAACTCTAACCCCTTCGGATATAAGAAGCTTCTTGGGTTTGGTCGGTTACTATAGAAGGTTTGTTAAGGGGTTTTCCTCCATTGCTTCTCCTTTGACGGCTTTGACTCAAAAGAAGGCTAAGTTCATATGGTCTGAAGCTTGTGAGAAGAGTTTTCAAGAGTTTAAAGATAGACTTACTTTCACTCTGGTGTTGACCTTACCGGAAGGTATGAATGGTTTTGTGGTGTATTGTGATGCCTCTAGAATTGGGTTGGAATGTGTGCTTAAGCAAAATGGTAAAGTCATTGCCTATGCTTTAGGGCAACTTAATATCCATGAGAAGAATTATCCTACCCATGACCTTGAGTTAGCGGCGGTTGTTTTTGCCCTAAAGATTTGGAGGCATTATATGTATAGTGTTATGTTGATGTTTTCACCGATCATAAGAGTTTGCAATATGTGTTCAATCAAAAGGATTTGAATCTTTGCCAAATAAGGTGGCTTGATTTATTGAAGATTATGACATGAGAGCTCTTTATCTGCCTGGTAAAGCAAATTTGGTAGTAGATGCTCTTAGTCGGTTGTCTATGGGTAATGTTGCTCATATTGAAGAAGAAAAGAAAAAGTTGGTTCGAGATGTTCATAGATTGGCATGATTAGGTGTTCAATTAGTGGATTCCACCAAGGGTGGTGTTATGGTTCACAATGGGTCTGAATCGTCGTTTGTGGCAGTTGTGAAAGCTAAGCAAGGTCTTGATCCAGTTTTGGTAGTTTTGAAAGAAGCGAAACTTAAGAAATCCATCGAGACTTTCGCCCAAGGGGGAGATGGTGTCCTTAGATATCAAGGTCGGTTATGTGTTCCAAATGTTGATGACTTGAGGGAGCATATATTGTCAGAAGCCCATAGTTCTCGGTATTCTATTCACTCGAGAGCCACCAAGATGTATCGTGATTTGCGGATATCTATTGGTAGACTGGGATGAAGAGGGATATTGAGAGATTTGTGGCTAAGTGTCCTAATTATCAACAAGTGAAGGTTGAACATAAAAAACTGGGAGGTTTATCCCAAGACATTGATATTCCTACTTGGAAGTGGGAAGATGTGAATATGGACTATATTGTAGGGTTGCCACGTACTCAGCGACAACATGACTTGATTTGGTAATAGTGGATCGGATGACGAAATCTGCTCATTTCATTCCCATAAAGGTTTCTTATTTGGCGGAAGATTATGCTAAGTTGTATCTGAGAGAGATGGTGAGGTTGCATGTAGTGCCCTTATCCATTATTTCTGATCGAGGCACCCAATTTACTTCTCAGTTTTGGAAGTCGTTCCAAAAGGGTCTTGGTTCCAAAGTTAATCTTAGCACGACTTTTCATCCCCGGACCGATAGGCAAGCAGAGCGTACTATTCAAACTTTGAAAGACATGTTGAGAGCTTGTGTGATTGATTTTAAGGGTAATTAGGATGACCATTTTCCATTGATTGAGTTTGCCTATAATAACAATTATCACTCGAGTACTGATATGGCTCCATTTGAGGCACTATATGGTAGGAGGTGTAGATCTCTTATAGGTTGATTTGAGGTGGGTGAAGTTGACCTTATAGGTCCCGAATTGGTACATGAGGCCATAGAGAAGATTTAGCTCATTAGAGAGAGGTTGAAAATGGCTCAAAGTCGACAAAAGTCATATGCCGATGTTAGAAGAAGGGATCTTGAGTCTGATATTCGTGATTGGGTTTACTTGAAAATATCACCCCCATGAACGGTGTAATGAAGTTTGGTAAGAAAGGGAAGCTTAGTCCCTATTTTGTAGGCCCATATGAGATTTTGAAGTGTGTTGGTAAGGTTGCATATCAGCTTGATTTGCCAAATGAGTTGGCATCGGTGCATCTGGTTTTCCATGTCTCTATGTTGAAGAAATGTGTTGGTGATCCGACATCCATAGTTTCCTTAGAATTGGAAGTTAAAGAGAATCTTTCTTATGAAGAGGTTCTGGTTGAGATTTTAGACCGGCAAGTCAAGTAGTTGAGAAATAAAGAAGTTGCTTCCGTGAAAGTGTTATGGAGGAATCACTTAGTTAAGGGTGCTACTTGGGAGGCCGAGGCTGATATGATGTCCCGATATCCTCATCTTTTCCCTTCTACTCCTACTTTAGCTTGAGCTAATGATTTCCTCTTGGTTTGTGCTATGTTTGGGAGTCATGTGTGTTATATGTTTTTCCATGTTTTCCTTATGTTATGAATGTTCATGAAAAGCTTAAGTTTTGAAAGAAATACCTTATACGATTTATTTTCCTCATGTTGTTGTGCATTGAGTATGAGTTGCCTATAGACTTCATGAGATTGTGTTGAGCATGCTTTAGCTTGGAGAAGGTAGTTCCTCCTTGAACATGAGAAATTTTGAGAATTCATGCATATTGGGTTGATAGATGTAGTTCCTACTTCCTTTTGATGCATTTGAGTATGTTTAGCTTGGAGTTGATGTGTCCTTGCATGCTTAATGGGCTGACAGATTTAGTTTCACCCCTCTTTTGATGCTTTCAAAACGTCCTAGCTTCGAGTCGATAGTTCCTCCTTGGATGTATGCATTGCATTGTTAGGGTGGGTTCTAAGTTCCTCTTCTACTCATTTAGAACCAGTTTGAATCACATTCGAGGATGAATGGTCCCAAGGGGGATATATTATAACACCCTGTATTCTAAAAAGACCAAATAACAGCTTTCTAAATGTTGCAGGTGCCGAACCACGCCGGCCACCCACAGTTCATGGGGTGGACCACGGACCGTAGGTGTGGTCCGTGGTTAGCCTGCCTGGGTAGGGTCTGAGGGTTCAGGACCACGACACGACCTACAGACCGTAGGTGAAACCACGGTCTGTGGTCAGTGTCCATGAATAGAGACCCCAAGATCACCCTCTTTGACCATGAACGACGGTCAACCAAAATGGGCCGTGGGTCAGACCACGATCCATCGACTGGGCCGTGAATAGTTATCTGTCAGTTATTTTTAGGGGCAGTTGGTGATGAGTCCACGATTTGGACTTATTTAGGGTTTTATTTTAATAGATTTAGTGTCCGTGAATGCATATTTTGTCTCAATAACTGATGTAAATCCTTGACTTTCAGGTATTTGGACTTAGGGACAAAGCATGGACACTATTGAGCAAAAAGGAACAAGGCAGCTCAAAAAATGAAGAAAATAAGGCCTGAGGATCGCCTAAACCATTGGGCGAGTCCTCGAATGAACTTTGTCTTACCTAATTCTCCAGTGTGCCAAGCCCTGAAGGAGAAAATCAAGTCGGCAATAGAAATGAGTAGTCGGTGTGTCACCGAACAGTTCCGCAATGCAGTACCTTATCACCCAAAGTTACAGGACCTCAAGGATGCTGAAGGCAAAAAGCAAAAAGGCGATACAAATGACCAAAGAGCGGATCGCCGAGTGGATCGGCGATCCCGACTTATTTCACCGACTGGTCCTTCACAACACACTTTTTCACAACTATAAATACTTGTTTAAATTTTTAGCTTAGTATCTCATATCATAGTATTATTCAGTTTTTGAAGTTTAGAGCTAAGAACTGAATGGAGAGACAATATTTCTTTAGCTTTGAAGATTTCCATTTCTAAAAAATTGGAAGTGGGTGTTGAAGATTCTTCATCTTAGACCTTTGTAAAGACTATATCAATCCTGCCCAGTTGATGCAAACACAACTCGATAACGATTTTTACATTTTTACTATGTCTAGCTAAAACCCCAATTCTTGGGGTGTGATTATGTGATTATGGGTTGATTTAACTGCTGGGTATTGTTAATTGATAGTTTATTTTCTGTTTAAAAGTGATTTCATTCAATAATTGTGGTTGAATTTAATGGGTTGTAGTTGCAAATACAATCTTAACTTCGTGTTTTTGGCTTGCTAGAGAGAAAGGTTTTAAAACCAAAATTATTGAATCGATGGTCTATGGGTATTGGGTTGTCATAGGTTCAGCTCGAGAGAGTGAATCCTAAGCCCTTTTCACACATTCAGCTCGAGAGAGTGAATGGACTAAAGTGAAGGTTGTGCTTCATTGTTGCTTATTGGTGTTCGAGAGAAACCAATTTGATTCGGGGTAAATTGTTTGAGAGAAAGTTTACCCCCACTAAAGTCTAGCTTATTCACTGATTTACATTTGTTTACTATTAATTGCAATTACCCGGTTGTTTACCTTGGTCCATAATCCAATCACATCCCAAGAATCCCGTCTCTATATTAGTATTTTCATGTTAGTTTCTATTTTAGTTGATAATACAAAACCCCCTATTGATATTTGACACTTGTGTCACCTATAATTTAAACCATGTTTTTCTTCGTAAATATTTTTAGCTATGATTGACTAGAGCATATTCTTACTTGCCTATTTATTATTGAGTACGAACCATTCCTTTGGGACTCCCAACTCACTAGTTAGGTTATATTACTACTGAACGATCGTTGATGCTTAGTATTGGATGAAGTATCTTTGATAGCGTTCTTTATCAAAATGGCACCGCTGTCGGGGAATGGTGTTACTTGAGAATTTTTAGTTATGTTGAATGTTGTTCTCGTTAGTTATAGTGATACTTACTTAATTTTTTAGTTTTGTTTTGCTTGTTTGTGTTGAAAAAGGAAAAATGATTGTGAATGGTGACCAAATGGACCACCCCCTTTTGAGATTTTTGAATCTTACGGATAACCTCCTAACGTTCAAGTAATTGGGGGGTGCGACTATCCATGAGAAGTGGCCAAGATTTAAGGCATTACTGCAGCAGTGCCCGGCCCATGGAATGCCAGATAAATTGCTACTGGAATGCTTCTATAAAGGTCTTAGCCCCGAAATAAAAGTCCTGCTGATCAACTTTTTGCAGGTTGTTTGATACAACAACCCTACAAAGTAGTAGCCCAACTACTTGATGGCATGATTAAAGCCAATAATGAAACGGAAAAAGACCAAAAATGGGCCGCATTGTTGACTCAGCTGGCTGTCTTGTCCAAGAAGGTCATGGAGTTGGAGGCAAGGTCCAACAAGAAGGACAAGTACCTTCCCCCTCAACAGTGTCAAAATATGAAGCAGCAAGAGGGTGGACAAAAACAAGAGGACCTCTCACTTATTTTACACAAAATCGAAGAACAAGATAGAGTGTTGAATGAGATAAACGAGGATGTCTTAATGCTTAATTAGACAACAACCTCACATTCCATGATCATTCAGATACAAGACGCCAATATAAACCAAATGATGTCGTGTCTCTACCTACATAAAAAAGAAGGGTTGCCTAGTGATACTATGGTCGACCCCAACAATGAGGTTTGAGCGTGGACTTGCGTCGTGCCACGACGTTAACTAAGGTGCTTCTTGGGAGGCAACCTAAGACCCCTTATCGCTTTATTTTTACTTTAAGATATAATGGTGTGTTGTTTGTGTAGGTCAAAGTGGGAAAGTTGTTGAAAAGTGCATGTTAGCGAGCAAAAGCTCCAGTCGACGCATCGCCGAAGAGGTTGGCGACCCTGACCTAGACCGCCGTTGGACTCAAGAACATTTTACATTAGAGTCTGTAAAACTCAGCGATCCCAGGAAATTATTGGCGAGTCGCCAACCAGGTCGGCGATCTCGATCTATACCTTCGTTTGGACCCTCAAATCAACTGAGGGGCCTGTAAAACTCAACGAGGTAAGTGACCACTCGGCGTTTCACCGAGTGGGTCGGCGATCACAACTAATATCGCCAAATGGGCGAGAACTAAACAGTTTTTAAAAGGCCAAAAGTTTAAACTTTCAAACTCTTCACTTTCCCTCACTTTTAATCCTCCCAAACTCTCACCTATTTAGTATTCTCAGTATTTTTGCATTCTATAAGTATTTTAGTTGTTGATTTGTGCTCGGGATTGGGAATACTTTGCCGCCTAGCATTTCAATATCAATTTAATCGGCATAAAAGGTTGGTTTTCCGAACCCCGAGTTTATTTTTATCGAAGCTGTACTCATTTGCAATAATATTATCTTGTTGCCGTGTACTGGGCCTCTCTGATAGGATTAGAATGTTTAAATCCCATAATTATGTGCGTTAAAATGAATAAAATTTTGTGGGGTTGTGCTTGCATGTCGTTAGGTTTAGTTGGGTGAAGTTTGAGTAACATGTATTTGTGCCAAACAACGTAATTTGCCCAATGATAGAACGGATAACGTCATTTTTAAGGACAAAAGTCATTAATTGGCCAAATTTGGCAAAACCAAGAGAAGTCTGAGTATCCCGGGGTAATGGGTGCTATGGGTCTTGTTTTAATTTGAGTAGTGCATGTTTTTATTTTGTTTTTGGTGGTTGTGGGGTTGATTTCGAGATGATGGTTTGAAAGTAGGCACATTAGGTCGTTTGGCGAGCTGGGTTGAGCTCGCTGAACCACTCGGCGGTTCGCCAAAGTTCCCCATCTCACCTTTAATTTCATGCTAAATGTGTTGTTGAATTTTGTAACTTTCGGCGACAAGCCTGAGGTCGCCGAAGGCACTCGGCGACTCGCCGAAGGCACTCGGCGACTCGCCGAAGGCACTCGGCGACTCGCCGAAGGCACTCGGCGACTCGCCGAAGGCACTCGGCGACTCGCCGAAAGTCTTCTTGATCGCCCTTTGTCTGCACCCTTGTATCCTTTTTGCACTGTAACTTTTGGTGGGATGACCCTCACTCGCCGAATGCTGTCAGCAATTCCCCGAAAGGCCTTCCCAATGCCGACTTGTCAATTTTTTCTGAAATTTTAGAGCCTATCCTTTCGGCGAGCCCGATCTAGCTCGCCAAAGCGATTCGACGACTCTGTCTGCAACTAACTTTCTGTACCTTTGATTTAAATGTTTCTAACTTTTGCCCAATGTTTTGCAGACATGGCTAGACAAAAGGTTGCAGGTAGAAACATGCCACTCCGATGGAAGGCTAAAGGGATAAAACTAAATGAGAATCCAGCTGCATCCAGGGTCAAACCTACCAAACTTCCCACAACTAGTGGGAAAGGAAAGGGTAAAGGCAAAGCACCTGCGTCAATGGAGGCAAGCTCCGACAGTGACGACATTTATGAAACTTACCTCACCACTTCTGAGAGTGAGGGTGAGCATCAGAAGCCTCAAAATATAGCTTCTGATGATGATGAGCTGGTAGTAGCACAGAGGGTAGAGCTACGTTAAAAAAAAATGCGTGATCCATCTAGGATCAGGATTCTTCCACCCACCACTTCTTCTCCTCCAGTTCTAGAGCAGGTTGTAGTCCTAGCACCTCCTGTACAGGGTCCACCTCCCAAGTTGATGAACATATTAAAGACTGAGGGGTTGAGGACAATCATTGAGGAAAACCGTCTGTCTACAGATAGGGTTATCGACAGGTACCCGGAGATAATGGATTGCCTCAAATCTTACAAGTTCCAGATCTTCACAAAACCCCGTGGCCCGTATATTCCAAGCTGGGTTAGGTAATTCTACAATGGATACAGTGCCTTGATAGCACAAAGGAAGAAGCATGCAATATTATTTAAACCGGTTGACTACGTAGTTGTCCGGGGGTTGAGGGTGCAATGTGATTTTCCTGCCATTAATACTGTCCTAGAGTGCACTACGAGACTGGAAGATGACTGCCTGCATATGATCAGGACAAAGATGTTGGACAACATGAAGAAGTGGCTAGCCCCTTTAATATCTGGTGGCACTCCGAAGTGTTTGGAGGCAAGGGCTCCAATAGAAAAGAAAGACTTGAATGTAGCAGCGAGGTATTGGTTTTGTTTTATCAGCAGCACGATCATGCCCTCCCAAAATGAGTCTATTCTTTGCCTGGCCAAGACAGCTTGCCTAGTCTGCATCATTAATGGGACGAGACTAAATTTGGGGATGATTTAGCACAGGAGATGGTCATTAGGGCCAAGCAGTGCGAGAATTCTCTTCCCTTCTCGGTATTGATCATCGAGCTGTGCAGACGGGCCCATGTACCTAGAGATGCAAAGAAGGATGTGGAAGTGATTCCCACATCCTCCACTGATATCCAGAGAATTGAGGCTGAATATATAAAAGACCAAGCTGAGAAGAAGATGAAGGCAGCCCCGGTGGATTTATCCCCGGTTGTGGATACAGATTCACTACCTGCAGAGGCATCATTGCCTACTCCTGCTTCTGATGCTGCACTGCCTCCTAGACTTGCTACTACTACTGTCTCCCGGGCCCTGATCACTCAGGCCTCATTACTCCGGATGGGAAAACTTGTCCATTTTACTGATCCTCGGGCTACCAGACTCGAAGCCTCCATTCCGAGCATGATTCAGACTGCCCTGGCTGATGCTGTGACACCATTGAGTGCTGCCATTTATGCCCTTGCAGTAAGGATAACGGTGGGTGAGCGTGGCCAAGGGGCCACCAAAGAGGTGACAACCTTAAAGGCTACTATAGTTGTGATAATAAGTGATGTGGATCAACTGAACTCCACCGACATATGTCCATGATCTTCGGGATGGTGGAGATTCTAGATGTACCAGATATGCCTCCGGCTACCACCGGAGAGGAGATTAGAGTTGAGAAAGTAGTTGATGCTGAATCTGAGGCGGATACTGATGAGGAGATGCTCGAGGTGGCTGAGGAAGCTTCATATGAGGGCCTTACTGAGATTGAAGAGGCCATGGTAGATGCTGATGTGCAGGCTTCCTTAGCAGATACTCCCTTGGATGCTCCTAGTGCTAATATTGTTCCTTCTGAGGTGACTCCGGGCATTGATGCCCAAGTTCAGATTGATGCACCGAAAACTGATGCCTAGATAGATGGAGCGACTGTGTAGACATGATCCCCTCTTTACCTCCCTCTATGTCTTACTTTATTTTAACTTTTGGATATTTTTGTTTGTATTTGAGGACAAATGACTTTATTTGTGGTGGGGTGAAGCCTACCTTTAGTGTGATCTTTTTGTGATCTTGTGACTCTCTGGTTTTGTATATATTTGGGTTTTTGAACTGAAATTGTGTTTTTACACTGCTTTTGTGGATGATTGAGCTTGTGGCTCCTTGTTTTAATTGCAATTGATTTTTGGACCCCTTCTAAAAAAAAATTCCACCTCTTGTTTGTGTTGAATATGACTGTTCTTTTGCAAATTTGAGTATCGGTTTTGATCAATACCGATGACTTGAATACTGCTCATAATTGAACAAAAATGAATGTGCGGCTACGATAAGGCCAAATGAAGTTGCATAGCAAATATGTGAACTATTTGCATCTCATTGTGACTAGCCAAGTATTGAATTGAGTCTCTTGTGATGAACATTGCACACTAGCGAAAGTGTGGAGTCTTGTTTGACTTTGGTGTCAATGCCTTGTGTGATGAGCTTACCGTGAACCATGTGTGATGACACCTAGAATTTTCCCCGTTGGTCCGGCTGACTAAGTGATGCAATGTCTTGATATGATCTTAGGTAACTTTAAAGAACGTGAAACAATTTGACATTATACCTCTTTTGTGGCCTACCTTGTAAGTGTGTGAACCCCTTTTGAGCATCCTTTGAGCCTTAACCTTTTCTTGGAAGAAACTTGATGAAAACATTGTGACTTTTCTTGATCCAATACCCATAATCCTCATGATTTGTGATTTGTTTGAATAGCCAACTTAGGCCAAAAGCCTAAGTTGGGGGTGTGGTGAAAAGAGAAGTAAATCCAGACGTGCAAGAAAGTCCCCTTTTACCCATGTTTTGAGAAAAATGAAACCCCTCCATACAAAAAAAGAGAGAAAAAGAAGAAAGAATGAAAAAGAAAAAGAATGAAAAAGTTGTGGAATAAAGTTGTGAAAATACAAAAATAAATGGAGTTTCCAACAATCCATGGAAATTGAATAATGGGATGACTTGTGAGCACGAATGAAGAATGATAAAGAAAAGGAAATGAAGTGTTGTTCACACCACATTTCATGAGGACTATAACCATTGAGCCTAAATGACCATACCTTTGCACTCTGCCCCGTTACATGACTTCAAAAGACCTTTTTGATCTTGAGTGAGTTGAAACAAATGTTGGTTGGAAAATACGGGCAAACCTATGGGTGAAATCATACATTGTGTTCATCTTTGTGAGTGTGAGCGTTGCATTTGATTCCAGAACTTTAAATTGTTTAACCATTATGTGTGAATAAGGAATCATGAGGGCATTTGATCACATGTGTTGAGCTTGAACTTGCATTTGAAGCAAGTAATGTGAGCTTGAGATTCTTGGATAATGGTGAGTCACAACTTGAGTCTTTGAGTGCGCAATTGATCCTTGCATGAGTAAGTTGAGTCTTGTTGTGTGCATTCATGATTGAGTCTTGTGTAGCACTATTTGTGACATCCTTGTTGAACTGCTGAACTTGAGTTTGTTTAAGTTGGGGGTGTTGATGAGTCCACGATTTGGACTCATTTAGGGCTTTATTTTAATAGATTTAGTGTCCTCGAATGCATATTTTGTTTTAATAACTGATGTAAATCCTTGAATTTCAGGTATTTGGACTTAGGGACAAAGCATGGACACTATTGAGCAAAAAGGAACAAGGCAGTTGAAAGAACGAAGAAAAGAAGGCCTGAGGATCGCCTAAACCATTGGGCGAGTCACCGAATGGCCTTGGTCTTGCCTAATGTTCTAGTGTGCCAAGCCCTAAAGGAGAAAATTAAATCGGCGATAGAAATGACTAGTCGGCGAGTCACCACACAGTTCCGTGATGCAGTGCCTTATCGCCCAAAGTTACAGGACCGCAAGGATGCTGAAGGCAAAAGAAAAAAGGTGCTACAAATGACCCAAAGGGCGGATCGCCGAGTGGATCGACGATCCCGACTTATTTCACCGATTGGTTCTTCACATCACACTTTTTCACAACTATAAATACTTGTTTAAATTTTTAGCTTAGTAACTCATATCATAGTATTATTCAGTTTTGAAGTTTAGAGCTAAGAACTAAATAGAGAGACAATATTTCCTTAGCTTTGAAGATTTGAAGATTTCCATTTCTAAGAAATTGAAAGTGGATGTTGAAGATTCTTCATCTTAGACCTTTGTAAAGACTATATCTATCCTACCAGTTAATGGAAACACAACTCGGTAATGTTTTTTACCTTTTTACTATGTCTAGCTAAAACCCCAATTTTTGGGGTGTGATTATGTGATTATGAGTTGATTTAACTGCTGGGTATTATTAATTGATAGTTTATTTATTGTTTAACAGTGATTTCATTCAGTAATTGTGGTTGAATTTAATGGGTTGTTGTTGCAAATACAATCTTAAATTCGTGTTTTTGGCTTGCTCGAGAGAGAGATTTTAAAACCAAAATTACTGAATCGATGGTCTGTGGGTATTGGGTTGTCATTGGTTCAGCTCGAGAGAGTGAATCCTAAATCCTTTTCCACACATTCAGCTCTAGAGAGTGAATGGACTAAAGTGAAGGTTGTGCTTCATTGTTGCTTATTAGTGTTCGAGAGAAACCAATTTGATTCGGGGTAAATTGTTCGAGAAAAAGTTTACCCCCACTAAAATGTAGCTTATTCACTGATTTGTAGATATTTTCTATTAATTGCAATTACCCGATTGTTTAACTTGGCCCATAATCCAATCACATCCCAAGAATCCCGTCTCTATATTCGTATTTTCGTGTTAGTTGCTATTTTAGTTGATGATACAAAACCCCCTATTTATATTTGACACTTGTGTCACCTATAATTTAAACCATATTTTTCTTCACAAATATTTTTAGCTATGATTGACTAGAGCATATTCTTACTTGCCTATGGATTCTTGAGTACGAACCACTCATGTCACGCCCCAAACTCAAAGGGTGCAACTGGATCCTAATGCCTAAACTCAGGCCCGAGCCGACCCTGCTGGACCATTTGCTACTAGCGCATGACATACACACACAATCAAGAAAACAAACTAGTATATCCCGGCTTAAAACTAAGCCCTCGGCCGGTAAAGCCCCTTCCAACATATATATAAAAGAAACAGCTACTCCCGAGATTTCATATAAAGAAATAGCCAACTAGCACAGAAGTCCTGACTGGACAGTCGAGGCCACCATGATATCTATAAAAAAAACTGGAAGCAAGTATATATCAAGACAATACATCAAACAACTCACAAGCTTCAGCAAACCAACAAAACTAGGCCAGTATGGCCATAACCTAGTTGTACACCCCACACACTAGTCTGTAAGCCTCAAAGAGTAGTAAATATTGGCGGAACAGGGCCCCAGCCTACCCATAAAAATATACACAACAAAAACTAACAAACCTCCAAACTCTGGCAGCTTCGGAGGAAAGGGGCTAGCCAACCGGATAGAAGTCAATCCTGCTACTGAGGAGGTCTACTCGGTCGTATGTCAGGACCTGCATGTATGAATTCAGCGCCCACAGGCAATGGGCCGTCAATACAAAATAATGTACAGAGTATGAAAGGTTGTAGACTAAATGAGCAAGTATCATAGTATACCAAAAGCAATCAGGTAAGGAAATCAAATTTAGATAAGCATGCCAACCCACTACTGAATCTAATAAAATACAATAACGATCAACATCAACCTAACCAATCCCCCATAAGCCCGATAGGTACACACAACATACCACCTACTTAGGCCCCCATAAGCCCAGGAGGTGCCAAATCAATCTACATAACCTTATCGGTATCCCCTTGTCTTTGTAAGAAGTCACACTGCCCTTTTTGACAATGATATAGCCGCGTAGGCAGCGCATAGCCCTCTTTGGCAATATCATAGCTCTGTGGGATGCACGTAGCCCTCTTTTGCATCACATAGCCCAGTAGGCAATACACAACCCTCTTTGGCATCAAAATATCCCCGTAGGCAACATATAACACTCTTTAGCATCAATATAGCCCCATGGGAAACACATAGCCCTCTTTGGCAATAACATAGTCCTATTAGACAACATCATATCCCCCATAGGCAGTTCATAGCTCAACAACTAATAACAATATCCCCAAGGGTGACAACAAATAATTAAATAGGATGAAGGCGAGCAATTTAGTTATATACAATATACATGAATAATGTCCAAGTCGTTCCTAACTTAGGGTTGTTCTGAACAGATTATGAGTCCCTAAAATGAGGGTTTATAACCACTCAATCATCCAACCACTCACAATTACATCTACAACATAACTAACATTAACTACCCTATTATATCACTCCCAAGCTCTAAGGAAACATGCCGAACGAAGGGAGTAGCCTTAACATACCTTTTCCTTTATAATTTATGCTGAAGATACCTCTGTCCACACCACTACAACACTAAAGAAAAAGGTAAAATCAATCATTAATTAAGGATAAAAATTACTACGATAATTCGATAATCGATACGGATTCCTATCGTAAACTACAATCCAAGACCTAAGGTATCCGTAAACTGATAAAAGGTGATTCCTACCTTTCTTTAAATGACCAAAACACTTGAATACAATCACTCCACTGAAAAAAACCCTGCTTCCACAACCTCCACGGAGCTACACCGCTCAATTCACCGTGAAAATTATACCAAAATGACGAGCTCGCGACATAAGGGCAATTTTTGATAAGAGGCCAAGAAGAGATCATGAACACACAAGGATGATTTGAGGAGTATTTCTCTAATTTTCGTGGGTTTCTCATGATTTGGAATGAATAAAAATAAAGAAGATGATATCTTATATGCTTCCACCGACTTAGGGACCCACCTCACGTGCCTGCTTGTGCAGTCTCACAAAAATGCGAATATCTCTTTATTCTGAAGTCGTATGAACAAACCATTTGATGCATTGGAAACTAGACTCATAGACCTTCGATTTAATGGGCCGTGGGCCCCATAACTCATTATAGATTGGGAGAAAACTTCTGAAATATTTGACCCAAATTTCAGAGAAATCTTTAAAAAGGAACTTACGATAACTTTCGCCCACTTTTATTTTGCGACTTACCTTACTTCAAAACTTGAGATACAACCCTTGAACACTTAAAATATGACATACCACATCATTGTTAATTTATTACTCACCCTCTTTGTCTTTCCACGAATGTACGAATTAATTTAGACGTTTAGAAAAGTCGAGGTGGTACAACTCCCTTGGGACTCAACCCCAACTCACTAGTTGGGTTATATTACTACTGGACGATCGCTGATGCTTAGTATTGGATGAAGTATCTTTGATAGCGTTCTTTATCAGTTGGGTCTTTTCCTAACTAATTAGTTCCTATACTACGTCTTTTTTCCTAAGTTTAGGACCCCTATATAAGTCTTCTTACCCCAAATTAGACCCATTTACTTCATTCTTCCAAATTCCTAAAACTTCTCTCAAATATCCTTTCTCTAGAAAGTTTCAGAAGAAGAAGAGTCAACCTAGGGTTTCAAGCTAAGGATCCAATTTCTCCATTGAATGATAGCAATTTGACTTGAGGTATGGTAGTTTTCATCCATGAATCCCTCTCATTTATGGAGTCCCCAAATTCCTCTATTTCAAAAGGTAGAATTCCCCAATTAGCTAGGGTTTTCTTCAATTACCATGGGCTCTTATGATTATTGATTTGAATGATTGAATTATGATCTTCTAAGCATGAATTGATGATTTACTATGGTTTTATTGTTTTCCTCTATGAAGCCATGTAATACCTATGTTTTCAAGTTATGAACTGTATGTTGTGGGATTTTGATCTTAAAAGGAAGAGTTTTATGAAATTAAGCATGTGATGAGAGAATTGCATGAGTTTATGATGAAATCCATATCTAACCCTTGTTTTCTAAATGTTAAGGATTGAAAGAGGGTTTTGGCCTTGAAAGGTGATTATGGAATTATGCATGTTTTATTAAGAATTATGTAAATGCTTTAAGGTTCTTTGAGAGTAAAATTACCAATGATGATGTTGTGTTGTGAAAGGATATTCTCATAAACACATACTAGCATGGTGTGAAAGGTTTTCTCACATAACAATGAGTCTTAGGTTGAAAGGCTTTCTGACCTAATTGAATCAATGAATAAGAGCTATCTTAATGAACTAGCTTGGATTGGGAAGATGACATGCCATTCCATGGATAATGAGAATAAGTAAGAAAATACTATTCTATGGGATTTATGCTCATCATCGGGTGAATATTGACATTGAGATGGAAGCTCTCCTGTTAGTAGAGTCCGGGTTTCTAGAAGAAGTATCATGAGATGGAAGCTCTCCCACTAGTAGTGACCGGATTTCTAGTAACAATCTCTTTATCCCATAACTATGTGCCCCTATAGGTTGATTAGCTAGTGGATCCACTTAAGCTAGAAGTTCATGGTTCTACCTTAGGTAAGTAGAATAACCCTTTTCGGTGTGGGAGACACCGGGTGATCATGTTATAGCTCACATGATCTCTATGTCGGTTAAGGCTAATTCCCACAACAAGACTAAAAGTGAACTAAGGTTACTCAAGGAGTATCTCATGTGTGTTCAAAGGCTTTAAAGATGATAGACACCGGGTGATCATGTTATAGCTCACATGATCTCTATGTCGGTTAAGGCGAATTTCCACAACAAGACTAAAAGTGAACTAAGGTTACTCAAGGAGTATCTCATGTGTGTTCAAAGGCTTTAAAGATGATGTTAGCTTGCATTGACCATGATTTTGATTTATGTTTTATAACTCTTTCATATGATGTTTTAGCTTGGTGAATTGCATGTCATGAAATGAAATGTCCCTTTTAGCATGTTTTAAATGTTTTTTTGCATAGCTATCATATTTAGTGCATTTTTGTACCAACGCATACTCTTGCCTACATTTTCCCCAAATGTAGGGTCGAACAGACAGGGTTTCCAATATTGTTGCTAGAGCTTGGATTTGAGTGTTGCCTAGCTTGGTGAGTCCTCATGGTTCGAGGACGGATTTCATTGTTTAGTTTTCTTTCATGTATTTCCCTTTTTGAACATGATGTATGGGTTAGGCCCAATTACATTCTATTGTATTAGATGGCTATGATGAGACATGAGTTTAGACTTTCGCTTTTCATTCTATAAAATGTTTTGGACTTTGACTATTGTCTTACTCTTATTGTTCTATTTCTTATGTTATGGGAACTAAGTGGCTTTTATGGAGTCATTCGAGGTTCTATACGCCATGTTACATGTAGGGAGTACTCCTGGGTCGTGACAATAAAAAAAATATTACTTTATAAGAACAAAATTATAAAAATATTTTTTTAACTAAAGCATACAATTTTTTTAATTAACTGAACAATTTTCCTTTGCAGCCAAAAAGTCTGTAATTTAGTAGTTCAAGGAGTTTTGGAAATAGAAAAAAGTTAACTTTATTTTAGAGGGAAAAGTATTGAGGGAATAAATGTAAAAATTAAAATAAGGATATTATAGACTTTTTACATTTCTGGCCAAAACTTTATTAAATTTAATGTTTTGAGATATGTGTTAGATGATAAATAGTATTTAAAAGCAAGGATAAAATAGACACAAAAGGTAAACCATCTCTTGATTTTCTAAATTGGACAAGTATTGTTGAACAACTATTTTTAAAATAGTGGACAACTATCAATGAACATGAATTAATCATTTAGTTTTCCTATGTTGGTCAGCCAATTTATACTTTCAAGGATGAAATATGAAAAATAATGTTATTTATGTATTGATTTTGTGAAAAGACTATATTAGGAAAAATATTTTTAGTAAGAACGACATATAAATAGGAATGGAGGGAGTAATATCTTAGAAATCATCCAAACAGTCTTGTATTGCCCTCTCTACAATGGAGTCTGATTCATAACTTTAGACAATGTCAGTGAGAAAGTTGAGTGACTCTGAAATTTCTTAGAAGACATTTCATTTTGGCCCAAATTGTTGCCTCCTATATGCATACATTACGATAGCCAAGCAACAATAAGAATGGCTAGGAGTGTTATTTCTAATGGTAAATCTTGTCACATACGAAGAAGACACAATATCGTTAAACAACTATTTTCTAGTAGAATTATCACAATTTACTATGTAAATCAAAGAATATCTGTCGGATTCACTTACAAAAGGACAAACTAGAGAGGTAATTGAGAAAACATCTAGGAATATGAGACTATGACTGAGGACAAGTCAACATGACGGTAACTCTATAAAGAAGATTGGATATCCCAAGATCTAGATTTTAGGAGAAAAATAAAATGATGATTGACGATTCAATATAGTCAAAATGAACTCATGACCCGTTTTCGTAATTATGAGACAAAGTTTAGTATCGATAATAAAGCATTAAAACTTTTTAATGCTTTTGAAGTTAGATGCAAGGTGTATAAAATAGTGCAATTATAAGATTACACAATTAAAAATTACAAATGTAAGTGTTAAGTGTAATCCCCTTCAATAAGAATTTTGTTAAGGTCAATTTTGTACGCACTTATGAACCAGACGATGAAATTAACAAAACAACGAGAACCAAAAATAGTTAGGGGTCGTTTGGTACAAAAAATAATAATGCAGGATTAGTTGTACGATTCAAAGTACATCATAGACGTGACATGACGTATAGGACCCTGAGAGGTCCTTCCAAAGCCACTTAACATACATTCAACACAATATAATATACAAAAGAGAATATGTAAAGTAGTCTCATATTATGAAAGGAACACAAGTGTAGAAATATAATAAGTCTTGACAAGTCAATCTAAAACACCAAGAGTAGTTGAGACATAACTAATACACCACAAACAAATTCTCAAAAGAAAATAATATCAAAAGTAAAGTCTTCATGGTTTCGCCCTCAGAGTATAAGGACTCACCAATCCAAAGCGATACGTAGCAATCCGTATCTAGCCACAAGCAGGAGGAGAGGAAGCATCGAACCCTAGAGTATTAAACAATGTAGGAACAAGTATGCATTAGTAGACATGTACTAAGTATGAGGGATATGCATAAGATATAAAACATGATCTATAGGGGACGTAATAGAAAATAAGATATGCATGACTAAACTGAAACATAGTAAAACCTTTAAAGAAGGATCATAAATCATGAAAATGGTCAATGTATCTTAAAATCATTACGAAATCTTCATAAAACCTCTAAAAGTAACTAAGTTCATTTTTGTAGGATATTAGCTTTAATTGACAATAAACCTGTCACGACCTAAAGTACACCCTAGTCGTAATACGGCGTATAGAACCTCGAGAGGCCCTACACAAGCCACTTAGCATACATCATACAAGATAATAGAATTTAAAAAGTTCAAATTATAGTTTTATATCATAAAGAGTTTGACAAAAGTGGAAGTCTAACATAAGTCTCAAAGCCATCTAGTACATCATAAGGAAAGTTATTGGGACGTAACCCATACATCACATACAAGTTTGAAAAATGGAAATGACATAAAGCTATAAAAGTAACATCGTCCTCCAAATATGAGGACTCGCCAAGTCTTCAAATATCTAATGTAATCAACTAGCCACAAACGGTGGGATAAGAATCGTCAAGCCCTACATTAGTGAAACAATATAGGCACAAGTATGCATTAGTACATGAAATGTACTAAGTATGAGGGGAATGCAATAAAACATGAGATGTGATCATAAGGGGATGATGTTTGCGTAATCAAGACACAACTTCCAATGCAAGTGTCTACGATCGTACAATAGTAATATAACCCAACCGAATGGGTTCGGGTTGAGTCCCAAGGGAGCGATTCTGAATATTAATAGTCAAGCACGAGTTCTCTTTAGTCAACCATAGCTAAAAATATTAATGAATAAAAATATTATAAATTAAAGGGTTTTGACACAAGTGTCAATTATCAAATGGGGGGGCGGGGTTTCTAGCAAGTAACAACTAAAAACAGTGCAAATAAGAGAATACGAATTAGGAAACGGGAATTCTTGGGATGTGATAGGAATATGGGATAAACTAGACAATTGGGTAAATGCTATTGATAGAAAATAGTTGAATATTTGTAACTAGGCTAGACTTTAGTGGGGTAAATTCTCTCTCGAGCAACTTACCCCGAATTAACGCAGTTTCTCTCGAACACCGAGTTGCCGCTTTAAGCACAGCCTCCGCCTTAGCCCATTCACTCTCTCGAGCTAAATGTGTGTGAGAGGGACTAGGGTTCACTCTCTCGAGCTAAACCTCATGCCGACCCAATACCATCGGCCATCGATTTAGTAGTCTTGGTTTTTGAACCTCTCCCTCGAGCAAGCCAAAACTGCGAAGATGAAGTCGTATGTGCAACTACAACTTTACTAAGTTCAAACACAATTACTATACGAAATCACAAATAAACAACAAATAGACTAACAATAAGCAATACTCAACAGTAAATTTAACCCATATTCAAATAATCACACCCCAAGAATTGGAGTTTTAGCTAGACATGCTAAAAAGATAGAAATTGATACCAAAAGGTGTTACCATCTAATGGGTATGGAGAATTAAGTCTTTAAACAAGTCAAGGTTGAAGAATCTTGAAAACCCACACCCAATTTCTTGGAGTTGAAACCCTTCAAGGACAATGTCTCCCAAAACTTAAAGCTAAAAGATGGAAAATGTAAAAAATGTCTAATATCCGTCTAAAAATTGCTTCTAAGAATAAAAACTGAACTAGTATTTATAGATTTCAGAAAATGTGTTGCGAAGGATCCACTCGGTGCAGTTAGTCAGGATCGCCGATCCACTCGGCGATCCGCCCTTCAGTTAAGTCTATCACCTTTTCGCTTTGGCCTTAGCACTTCTAACTATGTTACTTTGGGCGATAGGATACTGCTTCGCGAAACTGCTCGGCGACCCGCCGACTGCTACATTTCATCGCCAACTTGATCTTTTCCTTCAGGGCTCAGCACACTGTAACAAAAGGCGATCTCCAGGCCCATCGGCGACTCGCCAACTTTAGCCTTTTCAAATACATATCACTAGAAGTCCCTTTGAGCCTGCAATTTTTTATTAGTAGCCATATATTTGCCTGCTTCCTTGGGCATTGTAGCATAAATTTATTCTAATTGTTAAATCTAAAGAAAAGGGATGGTTGAGTGTAAAAGGTGATCAATGATAACTATAAAGTGATTAAAAAGCTCTCTTTGAAAGAATGTGACATGAAAATGAAAAAAAACAAAACAAAAAAAATATTCTTTGAAAAAAATGATTGAAGCATTCTTGAGATGATGAGAATTACTTGTGAAATAATTGTTGAAGAGAGGGGCTAAAATAAAGAGAAGAAAAGGTGATAAAGTTTTAAAATGCAAAGTGCTTAAGGAAGTGTAAGTCACTATTATATAATTTTCCTATCCGTCCCCTAGCCTACATTACAACCCGTCCTATTTGATTCTATTCAAGCATGCTTAATTAGAGGAGATGTACATAATGTGCAAGCTTATTATTCTTTGTGCATACATGTGAATTTTGTTTGTGAGTGTGAGAGTGTTCTTTGATGCTAAGTCCTTAATTTATATTCAATCTTTTGATTTGAGTGTGTGAATTATTTCTTCTTGTAAGAGCGCTTGTTTCATGATAGATAGGTGATTATAGTTTATTAGTTTTCTTTGATGAGAGTAGGTGAGCAAACTTAAATTTGATGAGGTCAAAGTCCTTCCTTGAGGTTAGGAGGTTAAAGGTTTGTTGATTATTTGTATATCTTGCATAATGATCAACAAGTGTACTTGATGTTTTAAAATTTGTATATGGCCTAATTGTTTGTATCAATGATTTTTGATAAGCTTTAATGCTTGCTCGAGAACGAACAACAATTAAGTGTGGGGTGTTGATAAGAAGCCAAAATACATATTTTAAATAATTATTTACCTCATATTTAGTATTTATATATGTCCTTTTTGAGCCTAAATTTTATGAATTGTGTTTAATAGTATATTTTATTTGTAAGATTAAATTGGTGTGAAGATAAACAAATTTGGAGCTAAAACGAATTAAATATGAAAGTTTGAAGAAGGAAATCAAACAGGCTGTTTAATGGATTGACCTTAATATAATAATAATATTTCATATGTTACAAAGTGCAGAATGCAAGCCGCCAATTGAGCTGCCACGTGGCATCATGTGAAGGGACTTCTAATTGAAGGCCAAACGGAATTGGTTTTGGATTCTCAATTTGTTTTGGACTCAATTATTTTATTCAGGATTTCCTACATTTATAAATACTCCATAAGGATAAATATTAAGGGAGGAGGATACAATGTAGAAAATAACTTTTGATTTAGGGTGTGTTTGGTATGAAGGAAAATATTTTTCGGAAAATGTTTTCCAATTGTTTCATATTTGGTTGGGTTAAATGTTTTCCAAATCAACTTATTTTCCTCAAATTTAAGGAAAATGACTTCCCTTCAAAACTTAAGGAAAACATTTTCCAAACTTTCAACTTTAAATTACAATTTTTTTGTTGAAAAAATAAATTTATTTTGTCCATACCCTCAAATCAGGCCCCAATCACCCGCCCCCCCTCAATAAATAAATAAATTTAAAACTTGTTTTTTTAAAAATAATTCTACTTCAATTTTTTATTTTTTCACCCTACCCTCGATCCTCCCCCCGCCATCCCCCCCCACCCCCACCCCCACCCCCTCCCTCTGCTAGCCCCTCAGCCAAAAAATTTTTTGAGTTTGTTTTTAAAAAATATTTTCAACTACAAAATTTCATTTTTTCACCCCTACCCTCGACCGTCTCCCCACCCCCCAAAAAAATTAAGTTTATTTTTAAAAAATATTTTCAACTTCAAAATTTTATTTTTTCAACGGCCCTTGAACCCCCACCCCCCAAAAAAAATTTAAGTTTGTTTTTAAAAAATATTTTCAACTTCAAATTTTTATTTTTTCACCTCTACCCTCGACTTCACCCGTACCCTCAACCGTGCCCCCCATCCCCTACCAGCCCCCCATCCCCCAAAAAAATTAAGTTTGTTTTAAAAAAATATTTTCAACTTCAAAATTTTATTTTTTCTCCCCTACCCTTGAACCCCCACCCCCAAAAAAAGTTTAAGTTTGTTTTTAAAAATATTTTCAACTTCAAATTTTTATTTTTCTACCCCTACCCTCAACCCCCCCCCCTCACCCCCCCAAAAAAAATTAAGTTTGTTTTTAAAAAATATTTTCTACTCTAGTAAAAATAAAAGATATTTCTCAAAAATATTTTTCATTCATAAATCAAACACTAAAATCTTTTCCGAAAATATTTTCTACTCACCAACCAAAAATGAGAAAATAAGTCAAAAATCTAGTTGTTTTCCAAGAAAACATTTTCTAGGAAA
The DNA here is from genome assembly GCA_029582725.1 of Solanum chiquidenum. NCBI lineage: Eukaryota > Viridiplantae > Streptophyta > Magnoliopsida > Solanales > Solanaceae > Solanum > Solanum chiquidenum. The sequence goes on from JAJOOS010004009.1 coordinate 26,350, forward strand.
ATATTTTCCATCATACCACACACACCCTTAGGGTTTTTACCCTTTTCCCCTTTTATTTATTTTACATCTTTTATTTGAATGATTCGTTGTAATTGCTCTATGTCTATGTGGAGTTAAACTTCTCGTTCTTGGATTATATTTACTTACAAAATGATTGTGTAGTGATTTTGATTCAACATAATTGTTTATCATATTGGTTGTTCTTATATTCTTGTGATTATTATTTTGATGTGTGACCACCATTAGAATAAATTTATTGTCTTCTTTTGAACTCGGGAGAGGAATAGAGGGATAGAACGTGGAATATAAGGAGCATGAACTTTTCTTGCATATCACTTGAATTGATTTGTGTCTAGGATAGGGATATACCTAGGTGCCTTGCTTGACTCAAATACGGAAAGACAACGTAATGCTCCATAGTTTGTTTAGTCTATCCCCACTCAATGATGTAGTTAGGCTGTCAATTGTGGTAGACGAGTAGAGGTCGGGAGATCATGACTATATTATCCATCCCGTAAATCAATAACTAGATAATCAAATAACTTGATGAAATTGATGCTAAACATGATTGTTAGTTAAATCATAATCCTAGATCGATTCATTCATTGATTGTGTAAATATCTATCTGTTCTTAGTTAATTTCTTTTTAGTTATTTTGTCTTTATTTTTAGTTTAGTTAATATATATTCATCTTTGAAATCCTCCCCTTAAATAAATAATTAGAATTAGTATAATTTAGTAAATGGTTAATTGACAAGTCCTTTGGGTTTGATAATCTGGTTCTTTTAAGAGCCACTATATTACTTGTGCGACCACGTACACTTGTGTGTGCAATTGGATGCAACATGCATCAAAACACAACCAAGACCAATTTGTAAAGCATCACAATAAATCAGAAAATCATATGAAGCTTCCGAAAATAGGAATTCACCTTCATTTTAGTCAAAGTCGTCAAAGGTAAAACAATAGAGGAAAATCATTCCATGAATCTTCTATAGTAACTGGTCAAACCAATGAAACTATATATGTTTGAAGCATACAAATGTCTAGGCCAATTCTTAACCGTATTGATTTTCTTAGGATCGACTTGAATACCTTCACTGGAGAAAATATGGCCAAAGGAAGTAACAAACCTATGGAATGTCACTCTCCTTCATCCTCAATTGGTGATAATCCGACCGAAGATCAATCTTAGAGAAGTAACTCGTTCCTTGGAATTGATCAAATAATTCATCTATCCTTGGAATAGGATACTTATTCTTTATCTTTATGATATCCTTAATCAATGTACATTCGGAGGGAACCGTCTTTCTTTCAAACAAACAACACCGGAGCACCCCATGGAGAGATACTCGGTCTAATAAAACCCTTATCTAGCAAATCTTTCAATTGATCCTTTAACTCTTTGAATTTTATCATAACCATACAACAAGGAGAAATAGAGATAGACTGCATATATGGGAGAAAGTCAATACCAAATTCTATTTCCCTTTCAGGAGGAATATTAAGAAGATCATCGAGAAATACTTCTAGAAACTCATTTACAATCGGAACTGACTCAAAAGTAGGAGTTTCAAAAAATTTATCCCTAACACTAACAAGATGATAAATCCAACTCTTAGAAATCATTTTCCTAGCCTTTAAGAAAGATATGAACTGACCTTTAAGAGCATAGTTTCCCCCCTTCCCATGACATGATAGGTTCGTTCAGAACCTTGAATGTGACCAATCGGGTCCTATAATCTATGGAAGCATAACATTCATGAAGCCAATCCATACCAAGAATTATATCAGAATCTAGCATATCAAGCTATACAATATCAACATCAGTGACTCTATGAGAAAATAGAAATAGGACAATTTCTGTAAACTCTCTTAGCAACAATAGAATCACCAACCGGAGTAGAGACATGAAAGAGATTAGAAAGGATTTCAGGACCAACATCAAATCTCATGGACATATAAGGAGTAAAAAATGACAATATAGCACCCAGATGAAGTAATGCATAAACATCAAGATGAAAGACTTCCAACATACCGGTCACCAAATCAAGAGAACCCTTGTGATCTTGTCTAGTCTGAAGAGATTATAATATATTTTGCTTCGGAGCATCCAAATCAAAACCACTAGGCTGAGCTTGTCTACCATCCTTACCCTTGATAGCTTTCAACAGACAATCCTTCACTTTGTGACAGTCTTCCCACAACCAAAACATCCATCCGTACCGACCAAACATTTTCCCAAGTGACCCTTTCCACACCTTTGACAAATGGGAGTAGAAGATCTATTTCCCCACCTCCTTAAACCTTAGGGTTATATACCCTATTATTCTTGAACTTAGGTTTCGGAACATTAGAAGAACCTTGACCGGAATACTTTAGCTAGAATTGAGGACACCCATGTCCTTCGAACCTAGAATGAGAAGAGTCACCATCACCGATCCTTACCCTCTTGGACTCTCTTACCCTTTTCTTGAGATTTTCCTCTTTAATTTGTTGGGCATATATCATCAAATGGGAGATATTCATATTCTTAATCAACATGGAGGTACAATATTCTTTGACAACCATATCAGAAACACCTAAACTTACTCATTCTTGCCCTAGAATAAAAAATAATTATCGGAGCATAGTTAGTCAATTGAGTGAACTTCAAAGAATACTCCTTCACACTCATATTTCCTTGATAAAGATTGATGAATTCAAGTACTTTTGCTTCTCTCATCGCAAGAGGAAAGAAACGATCAAGAAACATATATTTGAATTTCTCTCAATAAAGAGGACTCTCTCTTCCTTTTATTGGTTGAACAAAACTTGAGAAACACCCTTGAGTTGATAAGTGAATAACTCCGCCTTCTCTACCATAGACAATCCCATAATTCCCACTATCTTGTATACCTCATCAATTAACTCTTGAGGATCCTCATCAACTTTTGACCCATGAAACTCTAGGGGATTCATCCTAGTGAAGTTCTTTATCCTTGTCGCCGTCGTGCCCACTTTTGAATTCACGGGAGCAATGACCTCTCTATTAGCTTGGGCTGTCATAACTTGAGCCAACACTTGGAAAATGACTCAGAATTTGGCATGAGCCACTTGTTCGGCGAAAGGGTCAACCAGAACTTGGAGAACCTTGGGCTCCACATTGTTGCCCACATTCATTCTCACATAAGCTCTTCTAGAGGTCATATTCTAATAATCATCGAATATGATTAAAGAGAATGATCTTTATAGAGATAGACTATATGGAAAGACTTTAGAGTAATGAAAGAAGTAAAGTTTCCTAAATATTTTGTAGCCACCTATTCATAAATGTGGCGCGCTTCACACTCATGAACAAGATTCTACTCAATGAGGCTTGTCAGACATCTTAGGACATTTTTCTGAAACCTTGTGCTCTAAATATCAAGTTTGTCACGGTTCGAAATACATCCTAGACATGTCATGGCGTATAGGACCCCGAGAGGTCCTACACAAGCCACTAGACATACATTCATCACAATTTAATAGACAAAAGAGAATAGATAAAGTACTCTTATATTATGAAAGGAACATAAGGGAAATCCTTTTTATCATAAGACAATTAATTCTTACTTACGAATCACACAATTTTTCATGCATATGTTTTAACAACATAGTCATTCTCCATTCATGTGGGGACTTGTTAGGTTTCTTTAAGGGTAAACTTTAAGAGAAAAGAGTGTGAACTGAAAAATAGAGTAAACATAAAGTTCATTTCTTCATCATTGGTGGTGAAGAAGAGATCTTTTGTGAGTCTACTAAGAAATACTCTTTCTAGCTGTTAAAGAGCTTAGTCATTGGTCGCTCGCTCGCTCACTCGCTTTGGCTCTAACTCTGAATCGATGTGATTGATCGATAATTTTTTAGACAATTTTTTTTATCATTCTCATTAATTAATTTTTTTCTTGATATTAATATTAATTCATGAAACTTTATTTATTAATTAATTCACATAATTTATTCGTTAAATAATTCACACAATTAATTTAAAATTTGCGAAAAATATATATTTTAAAAGGACATTTTCCTTTCAACCATACATTTTTTCTCAACATGCACCATAAATGTTATGAACGGGTGAGTTTGCAGCTCTTTAACTCAGATCATTAACTATAAATAGTGAAGTTTTTCCTCAATTTCTTCATCGAATTTGATTTTCTATAGTATATATTTTCTTATAATTAAATATCGAGTTTTCATATTATTAGTTGTTGACTTTTGGCTTCGCTGAAGTTATTAAAGTTTGAGGTACTACTACTTCTTTAACAAATATATTTATTTCATCTTAGGAGAGAGTTATCCATAACCTCAGGTACAATGAGAAAATTAAATTCCTTAAGGACCTATAGTGAATTTTGTGGTCTAAGATATTTTCTGATTTTCTATTCTATTTTCTAGTCAACTACATTTTTCTAATGGGAAATTTTCGAAAACAATAAACATTAGACCTTAAATAGGACTCAATAGCTACAATTTCACTAATTATAATTCGTAGCTATACTTTTGTTTGCTACGCATTTGTATTCTTGTATTATTATTTTTTGCGGATTTTGGAGAGAAAAATACAAATGCAAACTAATTTGTATCAAAAGGAATACATATTAATTAGGAGGAGAGAAGCGAGCGGGATCGAGTGAGGGAGGAGAGAGTTGTATTTTGTATTTATTTTGCATAGTATTATGTGTTCATTTAGGGTGTGTTTGGATGTTTCCTATTTTCCCATGTTTGGTTGACTTAATGTTTGGAAAATGTTTTCCAAATAACCTCATTTTCCTCAAATTTAAGGAAAATGTCTTCCCTTCCAAAATTAAGAAAAACATTTTCCAAAACTCTACTTCATCTTTTTTTTTCTTACCCTAACCCATATCCCGTACCCGACCTTCCCATTCAAAAAAAAAGTATTTTTTTTCAAAATTTTCTTATTTTTTAAATTTCAAATATATTTTATCCCTACCACCAAACCATCCCCCCCCCCCCAAACAAAAAAAATAAAAAAATAAAAAATTATTTTTAAAAAATATTTCAAATTTTAAGATTTTTTTACCTCACCAACCCTACTATCCCTACTTTTTACCCCCCTCCCCCCAAAAAATTGTTTTTGAAGAAAATTTCAAGTTTATTTTAATTTTTACGCCCCACCCCCATCAATTTATTTTTTTTAAAAAATATTTTTGAAAATATTCAAATTTATAAAAAAATCATTGTTACGCCACCCCCACCCAAGCCATTTCCGTCAAAAACTTCTTTTAAGAAAAATATTTTGGGAAATATTTCAAATTTTAAAAAGATTCATTTTTCAGGCCACCCCCTCCCTACACCCAATATTATTGAAAAATATTTCAATTTTTTTTTTAAAAATCATTTTTTATGCCATCCCCCACTGCACCTAGCCTATCCTCGTCAATTTTAGTTTTTGGAAAATATTCCAAATTTTAAAAAAATTCATTTTTACGCCATCCCCAAGCCCCCAAACCCACCCTTAACCCTACCCCCCCGACACGATCGCGTCCTAGATCAATTATCGGGGTTGATTTTCGGATCATAAATTATTTTCCTAAAGAATTTTTTTAGTCTCAAGTCAAAAATAAAAGATATTTTCTGAAAAATATTTTTCATTCACCAACCAAACATTAAAAAGTATTTTCCAGAATATATTTTCTATTCACCAACCAAACATGAGAAAATAAGTTAGAAATCACTTGTTTTCCACGAAAATATTTTTCTTCATACCACAACGTTAATGCATAACTGTTTTGTATTTTGTATCAATTGTATTCGAATGCAATGAATTCAAATGTATTCATCATTTCTTTGATTAGATACAATTGATACATAATACATTTGACATAGAAGATGAATGCATATTGTATTCATATGAATACAAATATAGTAGATACAAAAATACAAATATAGTTTTTCGAATACAATTGATATAAAATACAAAACTCTCACCTATATATAATTGAATACAACCTATAGTGATTTTTTTGTAATTTTTTTAAACTATCGTTCGTTTTCCGTAAATATGTTGACATTTTTGTCTTGTTCCATAATTTTCTCTTTTCTGATTTACTCTTTATAACACAAACTAATAACATGACTCACTTGATCAAATTAATGATCTCGATAGAAAAATAAACTAAACAAACTTATTAAAATTTAAAATGTGTGTCTATATATACAAATAAGCAAAAAAGTGTTACCCGTTGTATTGTATTGTATGGACAAGGAACATACAACAGGTGTTACAGAACTGCCCTAACATCACCTTTATCATCTTCAGGAATCAATACATCAAAATCACTGACAGTCCATTCAGCAGTAGCCCCTTGGCTGCTAACATATATTTCCGTACCAACATTAAGTGAAGACCACACACGCTTTGCTGGTTTGGTTGCTGGATCCTGTGTAAGTAAGATCACTACGAATTAGTCGTCTAGGTATATCCAGAAAAGACCAGCTACCTGAGTACTGCAGCAGTGTATATCTGCTTAATCTATAGAGGCAGATGCAATATAATTTAAAAGGGCTCAACTAAATCCAATATACTTTCCACATAGTGTGTGTACTAATTTATAGGGCAAATTACAGAAATCACATACTTTTAAGGCAAAATTACAATTTATCCCTTAAAAGTTTATAATTACAGAAATCCCTCAAAACGGATACAATAATATAAGCACTGATACATTAATCTGATGCGCGAGATACATTAATTGTTAAGTTAAATACATTACATTTTATACATGATACACTAATCTGATGTACATTTTATACATGATACACTAATCTGATGCGCGAGATACATTAATCTGATGCGCGAGATACACTAATCTGATGCGCGAAAACGCGGGATTTTGGAAATTTATAAAACTTATAGGGGATAATGGTAATAAGTAAACTAAAATGTGAGATTTCTGTAATTTTTCCTAATTTATATAAGTATATATATTATGTGTATGTGTGAAACAAAGTACTGACACTTCAGCAAATATTAAGTTCCAAACCCATGATTGCAAATGTGCAAAGGGTTCAGTGGTGAGAATATAAAAGTTGAACCCAACAAGTTCAAATCTTGTTTCCGCCTTTGTATGCATCTATTGAATGGGGTCATTTTAAGCAAAGTTGACCTCCCCATAAAGAGAAGCAAGCTCAAAACTAAAGGCAGGATTGGCGTATTAGCTCACAAGTACAAAAAGAAATGCATTCTAAAGCTCAAAGGAAATGGAAATCTGAATACATGCTTTCTTGTTATCAAGCATTAAGCTGTCTCACATCCCTGTAGCTTAATAGCTTTCTGAAAAATTAAGTACAGTAGAACCATTTTGATCATGAAAAACCTTTTATGCTTGAATCTTACGTTCCTAGTTTTACAGAGTCAAAATCAAAGTAGAAAACTGTTAGAGTTCCAAAAACATTGGATATAAGCAACACAAGTAACCAAATATATCATCCATGTTAGATCCACGGCACCTACTAAGTGAAAGCACTGGACAAATCAGCAGCAACACGAAGAAAACGACACTCCCTTCTGCAGAATTTACAGGCAAGATTATGCAAGAATTAAGGTTACCTGGTAAAAGTATAACCGATTAGATAATGCTCCTACATCAAGCTCCCAACTCCTAGCATCACCAATCCACCCCTCTCCATGTTTTGAAGGATAACCATGCACAGCCCATTCAGGATGTGGCAGGATTTGTATCAGTTCTTGAGCTTGTGGATTGCTGTATGGATCACAGATATCATATGGTTTCTCTAAATAATTTGCATTTCCAGGAGCACAATATAGATGATAAGCAGAGTATGGGAACCGAGAAGTATCATTTCTGTATACTATCCCCCCATTAGGGCTAATGTGGTAGGGTGGACAGGACACGAGGTTATCAGGACGACACCAACTTGTCGTTGCTGGATTGATGATCATCTCACTGTATCTGGTCACATCTGTTAAAACATCTCCATCACATGGCTCTCCACTATTTTTCCAGCAGCTTCCTATGTCCAGTAGATAAAACTGGCTATTGGAGCCTCCTCCTTGTATAACTTCAAGTGTCAACTTCACCTTGAAATTTGGTGACTCCGGAAGCTGCAAGGGAAAAGAAAGCAGAAATTGCTTAAATATTAACTCACAGCTCTTTATCTGACAGTGATAAAACATCACAGCATGAGACTCTGGTACCCTGTCTACAAGAATCATTCATGATGATGAAACAAAATCACTATATACATAATACACTTGGTTCACAATCTTTTTTAATCTTTTTATTTTTGAAAACCAAGAAATCCCCATTTACTAGTGGCGCATGGTTCAAATTTCATTGGATAATGGACACACACCCCTCCCCCACACCACCACCACTACACACACTTCTCTATTTGTTAGTGGAGGCAAGATTCAAACCCATGATGTGCATCTAACCGCACACCAAAGCCCTAGAGGCTTTAGTTCCAACCTTTTATACCACTAAAATCCTACATTTATTCATCAAAAAAATGAAATGACATCACTATTTTCATATCCAAGAGGTAAATAGGACCAACCAAGAAAAATAGGGAAGAAAGGATGTAATTCTTTATCTCGAGGGTGAACAACAGGAATATTCAGTTCCTTTATTTAGTAAATTTAGCACATTATATTTTTTATATGAATAAATTTGCACATTTATTGAGTAAGAGCTTTCATAGGGAACAAAGTTGTTGTCACAAACCTTTTTCATAATTCCACGACCACTGTAGTGATATCCTCCATTAAACCCTTTCGCTGCATCTGATCTTAGATACAACATAAGCCATGGATACTTGGATGATGTCGTCAATTTATTTGAGATAATCCAACTACCTGTGCTTAAATTCTTCCGCCATGAAACTGAAAAAAAAGATTTTCCATCTACACTGGCAGTTAAATTGGCATCAAGGTCATATGTTCCATAGAAGCCTCCGATCAAGGATGAATGCTCCCCATCGACTATCCTAGAGTAGTTATGGTAGAGAAGTGGCTGATTCATGCAGCCCTTGCCAAAACATGGAAAAGTTCTACCAGTCACTATCTTAGAAACTTTCCTACCATTTTCAGGACAAAGAGTCGTCGTCTTGTCAAAATTTCCATTTTTAAGCATTATCATCCAATAATACCATGGGTCACCAGAATCATGCACTTCACAAAGTAAACCAAGGTACCACTCCTTTTCCACAGCATAAAGATCAGGATTCATGTCAGCTTTATAACTCCCATCTGGAATTTTATCTCCAACTCCTAATCTATTGTCTACTTCCGTCACTTTGTGGTGTGCTTTACAAGTGCTCTGTTTTCGAAGAAGTGGACCGCCCGGAATATCTTGGTGACCTCACCATAAAAGGAAACCAATAAGAGGTGGGCAGATCATAAAGTTGTTCAATGCTAGCATTTACTTAAGGCATTAAGTCTATGATTCATGTAATAGAGTTCATCAAAATTCAAATCTTTCTGCTTTTTCATCACCTTGGGAATCAGATTGTATAACAAAACAACTACATTTAGAAAAGGGAAAAGAAAAGGAATCAGAGAACAGTAGACGCTTCAAGGGAAAATTAGACAGTTAACATAGTCGTAATGATGGTTAGTGGATAAGGGAAACTAATTCAGGTTCAGGTTCCTTTCAACCACAATGGAAGTCAACTGACGGCAACGATGGAGTTATGACAATTAGTAACAGCTTGGAGAAGTATGAAAGCTTCTTGAACTCTGATGAGTCACAACTTCTGTTTTGATCAGTCTGATGTATGGCAGTTGAAATTGCAGCAAAATGCTCATCCCAATTTGGTTAAATAGTATCAAAATTTGTTTTACTACAAAATGCCACTACAACAGAGAAATTCAAATTTAGAATTGTATTTCCTCCATAATTTGTGGCACTGGATCACTCCTCATGGCTCCTGCAGTCTTTTAGTCAGATATGCACAGGAATAAATTTTCCATCTTCCTATAAATTACAGATCCAATGGTTAAAATTTTATTTCCTCCTTCTCCATCTAGCTCTAGATCACATCAAGTTTCCACTAGAATAACCTATAAATTCACCAATCTTTAAACCAACTCAGTAGTAACCTTTACAAGTTTTGGAAATTGCCACAGTAACTCGAAACTCACAGTCATAGCTCTCAGGGTGCAACAAACGAACTTCTCAAGATCAGGATTCAGTAATGTCAACTGTCAGTAGTCTTGATATTAAAGAAAATCTGTGTTCATGTCAACTCCAAAAACGCCTCAACTCTATCAATTATCTTTCAGATGTATAATCTACTAAATCATAAAATATAATTAAACCAACTTATGTATCATTCATGCTATCAAACTAGTAAATCAAGAACCAACTTCATAACGTAATACAATATCAACCTCATCCAAGTTCATGGAGTTATGCTGAATGCATTTTTCCAGAGTAGACTACAAATTCAAGATTTTGCCTTCCAACATCTTTTTAATGGGTTCAAATATGTTTCTCATAACCACCAACTAGTCAATCAATTGCAGACTCAGATGATATTTATACATGTTAATATTACCATTCTCCACCACGACAACATCATGATTAGGAGTTCTTTAATACCATATGAATCAACATCAAGATGCTTCAATCAACTCATTTATTTCTAGGAAGCTTAGAAACTAAAGAAAGAAAAATAATATCAAGATTAATAATTCTACAATTTCCCAAATGCAAGTTTATTCCAATTAATTCATGCTTCCCTTTTTTGTTTCAAAGTTTTTGATTTTGGGATCTCAGTAAATTATTAAATTTTGCACTGCCTTATTTCAAAATTGAATTGAATTAAAAAAATTTATGTTTCTGCTGCAATATACATAACAATAAAATAACTAGTGTAAAACCTGTGAGAGAAGTAGAACAGTGAAGATCAGCACAGTCAGCAAGCCTGGGGCAGCCCATACGGGGAGCCTCACTTCCAACTTCATTGCAGAAATTCCAAGCTTCAAATGCAAATCTTGAATTTGGATTTTTCATTCCAGGGTCACCAATTGCAGAAACATATGAATCTGCATAACCCAAATCACAAATATGAACAACAACCACAAGACTGAAAAGTAAAGATGACCAACAAAAACCCATCGCTATTTCACTCATCAAAACAGCAACAACCATGAATTTATGCCATGTGTTGTTTCATTTTCAGAGTGCTTTCGATTGATGATTGAAGGAATAAAATAAGACTTCCCTTTCGAGTCACCCCAAAGGGAAATGTTATCCAAAATGGTGTGTTTCTTATTTACTCGCCCCGCTTAATGACTTGGCTCTTTTCTTCTTTTTTTTCGTCTGTTTTTAATTTTTTTGATAATATTTTAAATTTTTAAGTCTTTCATGACATGTTTAAGATTATAAAATTAAAAAATATTTTAATATATTTGACATAATTTTAATTTAGAATTACAAGATGTATCATTTTATCTTTATTAATTAAGAGGTAATGCAAAGGATACAAAATATTATGTTACAAAAGAGATGAATTACATATCCATTTCAAATTAGATTATTGTTAAGTGTGATGTAATGACCTTTAATGTCATTAGCATTCACATACGTTTCTAAGAAATTACTCTTCTCTTTGAAACTCCTCTCTTGCAAATCCTATATAAAGAGATGTTTTGGGTGAACATAATACACAACACAAACAAAAAGAAGAGAAATTTTTTTCCTCCTTTCTTCTTAGCCAACTTCCATACTTTCAGCCATGAGTGTACGAGTTTGAGAGTAACTGTGGAACCTTGGGGAGTGACCAACTACAACAATTTACACCGGAGTTTGACCGAAATCGCTTTCAAGATAGTGGCTTGCTACGACACAGTGTTTGTAATAAGTTATTTACTACTTTATAATTTTAGTCCAATATCAATATTGTATTATTTTTTCCAACAATTTGAAAGCGATTTTGCTTACATACAATATTGATAAATGACTATTTCTTTGAACAATTTTTTTTTGATTTGTCAAAGCTTAAGCTTTTGGATGGAACAATTTTAAACACTGGTCACAAATTTTTTAATTTTCTTTGAACAATTAGAAGTTGAGTATGTTTAATTTAACGAGCCTTCTATAGATGATTCTTTTACCACTACTGATTCTAGCAATGTTGTGGTTGTTGATGATGTTCTTAAAAAGAAGTTTGAAAAGGATAACCGAACTGTGAGATGACATTTGCTAAATCATATGACTAGTCATTTATTTGATTTATTTGTTACTTATAAATCTCCTAAAGAAATATGGGATAGTTTGAAAAAAAAAATGGTGTTGATGATGTAGCAAAAAAAATATGTTATCGATCAGTGAATTAAATTCCAAATGGTTGATAATAAGCCAATAATGAAACAAGTTCACGAATATGAAAACTTGATTGCTGATGTTCTCAACGAGGACATGAAGATGTGTGAGATTTTTCAGGCTAATGTTCTACTTGAAAAATGTCCACCATCTTAGAGTGATTATAGAAACCAATTAAAACATAAGAAAAAGAATGCAACTCTCCAAGAACTTATTAGTCATATGAGGTTTGAAGAGACGAACCGTCTCAAAGATAAGATGGAAACACTTTCTCTTAATTCTTCTAAAACTAATCTTGTTGAATCTTCTGGTATTGTTGTAAAAGACAGGTTCAAAGGCAAACCGAAGAAAATCCCGAAAAAGGAACATGTGAAGAAGAAAAACCAATTTAACAAGCCGAAGAGCCAAATTCAAAAATCTAAGGGTCTTTATTTTGTTTGTGGAAAACTTGGTCGCGGGGCTGCCAAGTGCTATCAAAGAAAAGGGTAGGAATCAAAGAAGGAAGGACAAAGTGATGTCCAAACTCATCTTGTTGAGGGTAATGAGGTGATTTCTGATGTAGTCGTTGAGGCAAATCTGGTGGCTAACAAAATTGACTTGGTGCTAGATGCAGGAGATTCAAGGCATTTATGTGCCAATAAGAATTTATTCCATGACTTTGAGGAGTCCGCTGATGGGGAGTGTGTTTACATGAGTTACTCCACTTCTGCTGGAGTTATAGGTAAAGAAAAACTTTTGCTTAAATTAACTTCTGAAAAAACTTTATTCCTGAAAAATGTTCTATTCGTTTCCTCCTGCCGTAGAAACTTAGTTTCCGGAGCACTTCTCAACAAAGTAGGCCTTAAACTTATTTTTGAAGTTGATAACATAATTATTTCTCATGGAGGAGACTTTGTTGGGAAGGGAAATCTTAGTGGAGGCTTATTTGTACTGAACATTGTTCAAGAGATTGTCAATAATGAAAATATTTTAAATTCTGCTTATATTGTTGAGTCTATTAATTTGTGGCATGGTAGACTAGACCATGTTAATATTGCTTCTATTAAAAGACTTAGAAAAATGGAATTAATTCCTATGATAAAAGCTGATGAGTTTTCTAAATGTCATCTGTGTGTAGAAGCAAAGCATGCCAAGAAACCTTTCAAATTTGTTATTAGTAGAAAGACTGAGTTACTTTAACTAATACATTTAGATTTAGCAGACACTATTAGCAAAAGTAGAAAAAAGTATTACATTACTTTTGTTGATGACTTTTTTAGATACACTAAAGAATATCTTCTTAAGTCTAAAGATTAGGTCGAAAACATGTTTTTGAATTCAAAGCATAAATGGAGAATCAATTAAACAGGAAAATCAAGAGATTTAAATTTGATAGGAGCGGTGAATATAGTACTAAAACTTTGGTGGATTTTTGTGAGAAAAATGATATTATTCATGAGGTTATTGCTCCCTATACTCCCCAACAAAATGGTGTAGGCGAACAAAAAAATAGAACCCTTAAAGAAATGATGAATTTTATGCTTTTAAGCTCTGGTCTATCTGGCAATATGTGGGGAGGAGCAGTCTTATCTGCATGCTATATTCTTAATAGATTCCCTTATAAAAAGTTAGACAATACCTCATATGAGCTGTGGAAAGGATTTTCTCCTAACTTGAAATTTCCGAAAGTGTGGGGGTGTTCGGTTAAGGTTGATCTACCTAATTTTAAACAAGTAAATATTGGCTCTAAGATTTCTGATTCTGTATTTATTGATTATGTTCAAAATAGTGTTGCATATAGATTTATGTCTCTAAGTGATCATTCTATTTGTGAATCTAGAGATGTATAATTTTTTGAGCATATTTTTCCTTTGAAAAATAATGTGCCAAGTGATATGCAAAATAATGCTTCTACATCTATGTTTGTTAATTCTCATGTTGTGCCTTCTTCTAATGTTATTTTTAATGAGCATGAAAATGAACTTAGAACGAGTAAAGGACGTAGAATTTAGATTATTTTTGGTCTTGATTTTATCACTACTTTCTTGACTAAACATTTTGATATTGATGTTTTAAGTGATGAATTAATGTCTATCTACTTAATAGAAGAAAACCCTAAGACTTATGATGAAGCAATGAGATCAATAGATGTGATATTTTGGAAAGAAGCTATTAAAAGTGAATTAGACTCTGTAATTTCTTGTCACGATCCGAGCCTACACCCTAGACGTGGCCGGCACCCGAGAACCATTGCTGGTCCCCAAGCGAACCCTCATCTTGGATGACTACAAACAGAAGACTAACTCAAGCATACAAAGCTTAAAAACTGAATAAAATTCATTGAACTCAATTACAAATCTTTAACTCAAATGAATAACTCTGAATAAAAATAATATATTCAACTTGCCATAAAATAGGCAACTTAAGTCTTTAAAATATTTAACAAAATAAATGAACAGACTTCTGAAACTCTACTGCCTATCTATGAAGCCTCTAACTGACAAATATGGAAGTCGAGACAAGCCAACGACATCTTAAAAACTGATATAACTGAAAGTAAAAGTGGAACCTTCCGGAAGAAAGAACCATAGCTAACTCGAACTCCATGTGGTATCAACGAAGCTCCTGTTGATGACCCTGAATACATGTATCTGCATCATGAAATGATACAGACCAAATGGCTCAGTACGTGGAATGTACAAGCATGTAAGGGAAATTCTAAAGCATAACATAAGCTTGAACTGGTGAAATAGAAACATACTTACCTCGTCTCAACTCAATTCAAAGAAACATAGTTCAACTCAATGATAAGATATTCAACCCAGTGAAATAAGGCTCAACTCAATGATAAGATATTCAACTCACTGAGACTCAACTCAATGATAAGATACTTGACTCTGGTACTCAACTATGGGTACTCTACTTTGGATACTCAACTCAATATAAAGCAACAATAAAATGATGCAATATATGGAAAACTCTTAAAACAGTAGATAAGAACTCAATGTATTAGAACGTGCAATGTAACTCTGTTTGTATGCAAGAATACAAAATAAACTCTGTGTATATAACAATACAAAATATCTCTCTGTATATAAGTACAAAATATCTCTATGTATATAAGAATACAAAATATCTCTGTGGGAGTTTCTCTAACCGACAAGCATCACTATGAGCTATGTGATGATACAACATCTCGCCCACACAGCTAGAACTGTCCTATACTTTGTCAGGGTATAAGACCTACTCACTAAGTGGATCCACTAGTCTCTGCTAAAAAGCATTACGGAATC
The DNA here is from genome assembly GCA_029582725.1 of Solanum chiquidenum. Lineage (NCBI taxonomy): Eukaryota > Viridiplantae > Streptophyta > Magnoliopsida > Solanales > Solanaceae > Solanum > Solanum chiquidenum. Next base: position 41,957 of record JAJOOS010004009.1, read on the forward strand.
ATCTAAAAAGTATGACCCTTTATACCCACGTTGGCTACATGGTTTATGAGGGCAGTGAGTTATCTGAACTCTCCCCTATATCGGTGCTCTATACTACTCCCAAACATATTAGCTCATATGTTTAAAAACATAACTTTTTCTGTGTTTTGAGATTATTACTCAAAAATCTTTCTCTTAAAAGAGATGGTACTCAAACTGCTCAAAACTCTTTTGGAAATCTCAGTTTCCTCTCATCTTAAATGTGAAAACATTTACTTTTGGGAATACTTAGTTCTCATAGATCATTTTAAAGAAAATGAACTCAACTCTGCTCTCTCTCAAAATATTTCAAAAATCATATTATAATATGATCATTGATGACTCGGAAAGTCATACTGCATAAACATTGATGGTATATCTAGATACCATACTTCACATACATTGATGGCATACTCGATTGTCATACTAATCATGTTTTAGAAAATTCTTTTCTCAAAACTCATCTTTACTTTCTCAAAACTCAGTTTAATAACTCAAGTGTTGGCTTTAAAAAGCTTTTAAAAATTATAACTCAAATCATAGGGTTCATGTGGAATTATGAACATGAACATGAACGACTCAACTCAGGGATCTCAATAGCAATAAAGAACCTCAGTACTCAGAACTCAAGACTCAATGATACTACTCAACTCTAGATTGCTCAACTCATAGGGTTCATGCGGAATTATGATCATGAACTACTCAACTCAAAGACTTCATGGGTAACATGTAATATTCCCATGATTAGGAATATAATCTCAAAAGGGGGTTAGGAACTCAATACTCAAGACTTAGAACTTGAAGATACTACTCCTCTCAAAGATACTCAATTTATGGACGTTCATGCATAATTTATGTGCATGAACGACTTGACTCAAGGATCTAAATAACAATATGGAACTCAGGTATATGACTCTTCTCATTCTCATACTAATTTCCTCAAAACTTAGCTCAAATCGATAGATGATCTCAAAGGATTCACAATTGAACTCAAAGACTTTCTTGGACTTTACTCTTAACTCTCTCTTGAATTTTTGAATTATGAATTCAAGAGTTATGATTCATGATATGAAGGATCTCAATAACAATATAGCAATTCGATAATTAGGAATAGAACTTTTAAAAGAAACATGAATTGAAGAACTCAAAATCTACTTATCTCGAGAATACTCAAATCTAGGGAAAGTATCCTAGATTACTCTTTTACTGATCTGAAAGTAAATGTAGGGAGTGAGGATGAACTAGTCCAACACTATGATAGCCTTAAATACCTGGAAGAACAAGGTTCTTGAAGAATCTTGAAGAAGAACTTGATTAGAAGCCTTGAAACCCTAGCTTGAAGGTAAACGATCAAGAAAACCTTTCTTTAGATTCTTGAATTAGTTTCTTGAAATCTCTTGAAGAAGAATCTTGAAAAAGATTGAAAGAATCTTGAATGGAGTCTTCTACTTTGATTTTTCCTTAGGGTTTTGCCCTAGGATTTGAGAGAGAAGAGAATGATGGATTAAAAGATGAAATTAGATTGTTTTGAACCTTTTATTAGTCAAGAAATTCGTTTAGGGTTTCCGGAGGTAAAAAAACAAAAAAACAACCCTTTTTAATGTTTTCCCATCGGCTAATTCGCAACAACACTATATAGGTTACTAAAATAATTATAACTTTTTACTCAGAAATTGGATTGACGCGAAATTGGTGTAGTTGGAAAGTAGATTCAAATACCTTTAATTGGATAGGTTATGACTCACGTAACTCTTTATATTCTAAGAAATATTGTCGTTTCAAGTTGACCCAAGTAGAATCTGACATCAACACTTAATCAATAAGGAAACTTCGAGAACACTTATCAAGAACTCATTAAGAACTAAAATCCTTAAATTTCAAGAACGAAATTACGCTGAATAAATTATTATTGCCGTGTGAGTGAACGAACCCAACACTATGGAAGCTTACTGATTAACGTTTCAAGGACACTTAATCCAGTTCTAAGCATCAACGATCATTAGTCAGTATAATAAACCAACTAAATGAGTTGGGGTCGAATCCCATCTGGAGTGATACGTGTTTAAGATTCAAGAGTAAAGTACGAATATGTTCGATTCAGCCATAGGAATAGATATTTACGAATAAAAACATAATTCAAATTAAGGGGTGACACGAATGTCAAATAAGGAGGTTTTGGTTTTAATTACCAACTACAACAGTAACAAACAACACAAAAATAACAATAATGAGACGGGTTCTTGGGATGTGATTTGATTATAGGTTAATGTAAACAAATGGGTAATTGCAACTGTTAGAATATAACTGTAAATTACTGAATAAGCTAGACTATAAGGGAGGCAAACTTTCTCTCGAACAATTTACCCCGAATCAAGTCAATTTCTCTCGAACATCGACAAGCACTACGCTTTAGTCCATTCACTCTCTCGATCTGAATGTGTGGAAAAGGGTTTAGGATTCACTCTCTCGAACTGAATCCATGACATCCCACTACCCACATACTATCAGTCAATAATATTGGTTTTAAAACTTCTCTCTCGAGCAAGCCAAAAACGCGAAGGTAGAACTGCATTTGCAACTACAATTCTTTAATTTAAACCACAATTACTGATTGAAATCACTTCTAAACAACATTTAGACTAACAATTAGGAATATCCACAAGCTAAATCATTCCATAATAACATAATCACACCCCAAGAATTGGGGTTTTAGCAAGACATCATAAAAAAATAGAAATCGTTACCAAATTGTGTTTCCATCAATTGGGTAAGATTAATTTCGTCTTTACAAAGGTCCAAATTGAAGAATCTCAAAGACCCACTTTCAATTTCTCAAAAATGGAGAACTTCAATTCTTCAAAGCTAAGGGAAAAATGTCTCAAAACTTAGAGTTCAAACTCAAAATTAATTCTAAAGATTGTTCAGAATGAAAATTGATTTAAAAAAAGATATTAAACTTAATAATTTAAAATGCATTTATAGTCGCCAAAAGTATGCTGTGAAGGGCCATTCGGCGTAGTAAGTTGGGACTCACCGATCAACTCAGCGATTCGCTCTTTGGTTCATTCAATCGCTTCTTGCCTTGGCCTTTAGTATCATCCAGGTCTGTAACTTTGGGCGATCTAACTCTGCATCGCGAAATCACTCGGCGATCCGCCGACTGCTCCTTTCGCTCGTCAACTTGATTTTCTCCTTCAGGGTTTGGCACACTGGAACTTTAGGCGGTCAACTGGCCACTCGGTGACTCGCCAAATGGACTTGGCGATCACCAATCTCTCTTTTCTTCCTTCTTTCAGCTCGCTTCGTTTCTTTTTGCAAGTTAGTGTCCTTACTTTATTCCTCAATCTAAATACCTAGAAATCAAGGATTTTACATCAGTTATTGGCACAAAATAAACATTTGAGGACACTAAATCTATCCAAATAAAGGCCTAAATGAGTCCAAATCTCGGACTCATCAACACCCCCAACTTAAACTTTTGCTCCTCAAGTAAAACTCAAGTTTAGCAGTTCAAAAGGGATGCCTCAAATAGTGCTACACAAGATTCAATCATGAATATACACAAAAAGACTCAACTTATTCATGCAAGGATCAATTGTGCACTCAAAGATTCAAGTTGTGACTCACTATTATCAAAGATTGTCAAGTTCACAATACTTGCTTCAAATGCAAGTTCAAGCTCAACAATGGTACTCAAATGCCCTCACACAAAGATGATTCCATATTCACACACAATTTGTTCAACAATTTATAGCTCCAGAATCACAACAACTCTCACACTCACAAAGATGAACACATGCATGACTTTACCCATAGGCTTGCCCTTATTTTCCAATCAACTTTCATTTCAGCTCACTCAAGATCAAAAAGGTCTTTTCAAGGCTTGTAACGGGGCTGAGTGTAAAGGTATGGTCATTTAGGCTCAATGGATTCTATCCTCATGAAATGTGGTATGAACAACACTTTCTTCCCTTTTCTCTAACAATTCCATTCCTGCTCAAAATTCACCCATTATTCATTTTCCATGAAACTTTGAATACCCCATTTCTTTTTGTAACTTTATTTAAAAACTTTTTCATTCTTTTTCTTTTCTTTCTTCTTCTTTTCTTTTCTTCTTATTTTTTATTTTTTTGTATGGAGGGGTTCCATTTTTTTAAAACCATGGGTACAAGGGAATTTCTTCACATTTCTTGATTTCCCTTCTCTTTTCACCACACCCTTAACTTAGACTTTTGGCCTAAGTTGACTATTCAAACAAACCACATCTCATGAGGATTAAGGGTAAAGGGGTAAATAAAGGTCACAATTTCATCAAGTTTCTTCCAAGAAAAGGGTAAGGCTCAAAGGGTGTTCAAGAAAATATCATACACTCACAAGGTAGGCCACAAAAGAGGTATAATGTCAAATTGTTTCACTCTTTAAAATTATTGCCTAAGATCATTTCAAGAGCTCACATCACTTGGTCAACCGGACCAACGGGGCAAATTCTAGGTGTCCTCACACATGATTCACGATAAGCTCATCACACACGGCATTGACACCAATGTCACAAAAGACTCCACATTTTTGCTAGTGTGCAATGGTCATCACAAGAGACTTAATTTGATAATCGGCTAGTCACAACGAGATGCAAAGAGTTTACATATTGCTTATGTAACTTCATTTGGCCTTATCGCAGCCACACATTCATGTATGTTCGATTGATAGCACTATTCAAGTCATCGGTATTGATCATAACCGATACTCAAATTTGCATAAGAATAGCCACATTCAAACACAATAAAAAAGGGTGGCATTTTTTTTTAGAAAGGTCTAAAATCCATTTTCAATTAAAATAAGGAGCCACAAGCTCAAATATCCACAACACAGTGCCAAAACACAATATATAGCACAAAACCCAATATATACACGAAAGTCATAATCACAAGAGGTAGGTATGGAAATACCTCACCCTACCACAAACAAAAAGCAATTTGTCCTCAAATGCAATAAAAACATCCAAAAATCAATAAAAGAAGACGAAGAGGGAGGTAAAAAGAAGTCATGTCTACGCAATCGCTCTATCTATCTGGGCATCAGTGCCCGGTGTAGTTGCAACAACACTCGATCCACTTGGGCCTGCCATAGACGTCTTTGTTAGGGATCTCTGGATCACTGACTGTACAATCGTCTCCTCTAGGTCTGGCAGGTCTTCATATATGCTCTCCTCTCTCACCTCAATCTGCTTCTCGTCGGTCTCTACCTCTGACTCATCAGCTTCTATGTCATCCATCTGTACATCTTCGGTGGTAGTCGGAGGAACCTCAGATGTAGCTAGAATACCTATGTCTCGGCTGCCTTACATAAAGAGGTGAGGTCTGTAGACTTGAGATAGTCCACATCCTTCCTCAGATCTACCACTTCGGCTCTCAAAGACGTCACCTATGAAGTCACTCCCTGTCTACTCTCACAAGTCTTAACTCTCGCAGTGAGAGTGTCAATCGATGCTCGTAGGGGTGTTAGTGATGCTAACATATCAACCTCTATCATCCATGGTACCGCAACCTCCAATCGAGTAGCCCTCACATACGTAAAATGGGCTAAGTGGCCCATCTTCAGGAGAATGGCCTGAGTGATCTTGGTGGGTTGGGTTGCAGTAGAAGTACCAGAAGTCTCGGAGGAAGAAGTACCTGGAGGCCGGAGTAGGCAAAGATGCCTCTATAGGAATCATCTCTATGTCAATCTATGGGGATGTGTCCACCGGAGCTGCTCTCCTCCTGTCTGCCTCCTCCCGAGTGTACTCGACCTCTATACACCGAATATCAGTGGAGGATGTAGGGATGACCTCAAAATCTCTCATCTTGTCACGAGGAACTCCAGCACACCGGCACAGCTCTGTAATCAGCACCAGGAATAGTAGGGAGGTCTGGCTCTGCTTGGCCCTAATGGCCATCTCCTGCTCTATGAAGAGTCCCAGGTTAATGCTCCTCTTGGATATGATCGACCCAAGGCAGGCCGCCTTAGGGTGGCGGAGGATAGACTAGTTCTGGGACAGCATGATGGTGCTACTGATAAAGCCAAACAAAAACTGAGCATCAATATTCATGTCTTTCTTCTCGATGGGGACCCCTGCCTCGATCCACCTCGGGGTGGTATCAGAAATCAACGGTGCAAGACAGTCCTTTAAGTCATCCAGGTTCTGAGTAGTAGGAAAGCCCTCATATGCTAGTGTAGCACCTAGAGTCCTAACAAGTACAGTATTAATGTAATCACTACTGCACCCGATTTCTTCCCCCGGACCATGACCGACTTCACCAGTCTGAAGGCACTGTCCTTCTTCTTCCCTTGGGAACCAGCTCTCTGTATGCTGTATAAAATTCCCTGACCCATGTAGGAATGTAAGACCTCAGGTCCTGGTGAACTGCTTGAACCGGTGGCACTAGAGGGCGTCCCTCACTGCGGAGTATCTTCCCTGAAGGCCCTCTGTAGAAAGTAGCTTCTCCTCCAGAATAGTCCGTAACTTATCGACTTTTAATCTGTTGAGTAACCTAGAAGGATGGACCAGTTCTAGTCTCATTGGGGCCACACGTGGTGCCGGAACTGGCACTGTACTAGCTGGAGAGGGGGCTGCTGGAGCTCTCGAGGAGTCAGGGCGAGACCTAGCACGGATCTTCGCTCACCGATACTATAATGGTTGGTTATCCTCCGACTCAGATAATACAGCTTCGGAGTCAAAGGCCTCTCTCTCACTGCTGGAGTTGTGCTCCGGAACCTCAGATGCTGCCTTCTTGCCTTTACTCTTTCCTCCCTTTGGAGGCTTTGTTCTTTCCTTTTTAGGAGGATTGGCTCACCCTTCATTTATCACCACACTCCGTGCTCTTTTACGAGGCGACATGTCAAGGCTAGTTCTGGCCATATCTGCATAAACATCAAAGAAGGTGAGAAATAGTTCAAGGAAAGGCACATAAATCATATTGCAGACAGACTCGCCGAACCGCTCGGCGAGTCACCAAATCACTTTGGCGAGCCAGATCGGGCTCGCCGAAAGGATTATCTCAAAAATTTCTCAAACAAAAGTCATGTCAGCTATGGGAAGGGCCTTTTGGCGAATCACCCACAATATTCAGCGAGCAAGAACTACCCCGCCGAAAGGTACAATGCATTTTACGGGTTAGGGGCGCAGAAAGGGCGATCAAGAAAGACGATCGGGGAGTCGCCAAGTGCACTCGGCGAACTCAGGCTTCTCGCCAAAAGTAACAGAACCCAAACTCAAATTTAGCATGAAATTAAAGGTGATATAGGCGGATTCGTTGAACCACCGAGTGGTTCGGTGAGCTCGACCCAGCTCGCCAAACTGCCCAATATGCCTACTCTCAACCAAACTTCCAAAATTCAACCCCACAGCCCCCGAAAACAAAATCAAACCATGCACTCATTAAATTAAACTAAGATCCATTACACCCATACCCCCGGGATACCCAGTCTTCTCCCGGTTTGGCCAAATTTGGCCATTTGACGCTTTTGCCTTTAAGAATGACGTCAACCGCTTCATCATTGGGCCAAATACGTCATTTAGCACAAATACGGGTTACTTAGACTACACCCGACTAGATCCAACAACAACACAACATAACCCAACAAAATTGATCAATTTTAAGCACAAGAATTTTGGGAAATCAACAATATATCAATCTAGGCCAGATATTCCAATTAAAATAGGCACACGCGCATACAATTACGGATCAGAGAGGCCCAACACACATCACTAAGATAAGAGCAATTGCAAATGATTAAAAAAATACTAATTAAAAGTCTGGAGTTTGGAAAACCAACCTTTAATGCCAACTAGATAAGTTGAAAGGCTAGGCGGCAAAGAATCCAACTCCGAACACACAAATGACGACTAGGAATCGGTAAAAAATATGAAAATATGGGAAAATATAGTATGGGTGTGAGTTTGGAAAGTTGAAAAGTGAGGAAATGTGAAAGATTTTGAACTTTTAAACTTTTGGCCTTTAAAACCGTCCATTTCTTGCCATTCAGTGACATCAATTTATCTCGCCGATCCACTTGGTGACACACTGAGTGGGCACTTACCTCACCAAGTTTTACAGGACCTCCAATTAATGTGGGGGTCCAAATGGCGGATTAAGTCACGATCGCCGACACATTCGGTGACTCACCGATTTGCTCCTGGGGTTGCCGAGTTTTACAAACTCCAATTTCAAAATTGCTTAAGTCCAACGACGGTCCAAGTCGGGCTCGCCGACCTACTCGGCGAGTCGCCGAAAAAAAAGAAAGAAAATAAAACTTGGGTTGCCTCCCAAGAAGAGCCTTAGTTAACGTCGTGGCGCGAAGCAAGTCCTCACTCAAACTTCATTCTTGGGGTTGGCCATAGTATCACTAGGCAACCCCCCTTGTTGTCTCGGGTTTAAATGAGACGAGATATGACCCATCTGGGTCTCTAACTAGTTGATAGAGACGGAATGTGAGGTAACCGTCTGGCTAAGGGTCGACACATCTTCCTTCATCTCTTTCAAAATTTTGTCAGACCCCTCAACCTTGTTGAGAATATGAGACAACATATCCTCAGACCGACCACCCTCAGAATCCTTTGGCTTTTGGCGCTCATGGGGAAAAACATATCTATCCTTCTCCCCGTCTCTCTCTTTCCAAGTGGGGTTACGATCCCTCCACTCTTTATCACGATCTTTCCAACCTTCATTCCTGTTCCAACCTTGATTACCATCCTACCTCGGGTAGGTTGAACGATAACCACCTCCTTGGTTGGCTAGGAAGTTCACCTCTTCGTTGTACAAAGCCTCAAACTTGGCCTCATTAGGATTAACACACCCGACACCCACAACATTGATACTTCGAGCACCAGCTCCCATGACATTTTTGGACACAATGTCAAGTTGTGTCTTGATCTTTGCCATGTTCTGGTCCCTCTCTTGGTCTTTCTCCAGCTGCTCCTTGGTCAGTTTAAACGTGAGAGGGGAGACATGATCTTCGCGGGTGTATCAAACCCGATTAATTGTGGTCATACCATCCAAAAGCTGGGCTGCTATAATGTAAGGTTGTTGCATCAAACCTCTCGGAGAAAGTTGGTCAGCTACACTCTTCTTCACCGAATCAAGGCTTCGATAAAAATACTGCAGCAAAATGTTGTTGGGCAAACCATGAGTTGGGCATTGCAGCACCAACTTCTTGAATTGTAGCCAAGTTTCATGAATTGGCTCGCCCTCCAAATACTTGAAGCTTTGGATGCTGTCCCAAAGTGTCATCATCTTCGAAGGAGGTAAAATTGCATTTAAAATGCGGTGACAAGCTGTTTCCACGAAGTGATTGATTCTCTTGGCAATTCAGCCAACCATTTACATGCTTCTCCCATTAAAGAGAATGGGAACATCCTCAACCAGACCGACTCTTGGGATATGTTCTTGAAGGAGAACGACCCGCAAAAATCAACAAAATTTCTTATGTGCTCATGGGGATCCTCATGAGCCAGCCCACCAAACTACCATTTCAATTGCAAGAGCTGCAACACGGTACTTGTAATATGGAACACAACGTTCCCTTCAGCCGGACGCAAGTGAATGACACCAATTCCACCCATTAGATGAGGGTCATTAACATTAGGCTCATTGACATCGTTGAGGTTTCTGATGTCATCTTGGTGGCCCACTTGGCTACCATTGCTTCCGTTCACACTCAGACTCTCTGTTTCAAAACACAAACATGCAAACCAAAACTAAAAGTAAGTAGATTCGACTATAACTAAAAAGAACAAAATTCAACTAAACTAAAGAATTTTAACCAAAACCACTCCTCGGCAGCGGCGCCATTTTGATTAACGTTTCAAGGACACTTAATCCAGTTCTAAGCGTCAACGATCGTTAGTCAGTATAATAATCCAACTAAATGAGTTGGGGTCGAATCCCACAGGGAGTGATACGTGTTTAAGATTCAAGAGTAAAGTACGAATATGTTCAATCAGCCATATGCATAGATATTTACGAATAAAAACATAATTCAAATTAAGGAGTGACACGAATGTCAAATCAGGGGGTTTTGCTTTTAATTATCAACTACAGCAGGAACAAACAACACAAAAATAACAATAATGAGACGTGTTCTTGGGATGTGATTTGATTATAGGTTAATGTAGACAAATGGGTAATTGCAATTGTTAGAATATAGCTGTAAATTACTGAATAAGCTAGACTATAAGGGAGGCAAACTTTCTCTCGAACAATTTACCTCGAATCAAGTCGATTTCTCTTGAACATCGACAAGCATGCAAATTAAGAACATCATACGCTTTAGTCCATTCACTCTCTTGAGCTGAATGTGTGGAGCTGAACCCATGACAACCTAATACCCACAAACTATCAATCAATAATCTTGGTTTTAAAACCTTTCTATCGAGCAAGTAAAAAACACAACGGTAGAACTGCATTTACAACTACAATTCTTTAATTTAAACCACAATTACTGATTGAAATCACTTCTAAACAACATTTAGACTAATAATTAGCAATAACCACAAGCTAAATCAGCCCATAATTACATAATCATACCCCAAGAATTGGGGTTTTAGCTAGACATCTTAAAAGATAGAAATCGTTACCAAATTGTGTTTCCATCAATTGGGTAAGATTAATTTCGTCTTTACAAAGGTCCAAATTGAAGAATATCAAAGACCTACTTCCAATTTCTCAAAAAGGGAGAACTTCAATTCTTCAAAGTCAAGGGAAAAATGTCTTAAAACTCAGAGTTAAACTCAAAATTAATTCTAAAGATTTTTCAAAATGAAAATTGATTTCCAAAAAGATATTAAACTTAATGTTTGAAAATGCATTTATAGTTGCCAAAAATATGCTGCGAAGGGCCATTCGACGCAGTAAGTCGGGCTCATCAATCAACTCGGCGATCCGCCCTTTGGTCCATTCCATCGCCTTCTTACCTTGGCCTTCAACATCCTCTATGTATGTAACTTTGGGCGATCTAACTCTGCATTGTGGAATCACTCAGCGATCCACCGACTGCTCCTTTCTCTCGCCAACTTGATTTTCTCCTTCAAGGCTTGGCACACTGGAACTTTAGGCGGTCAACTGGCTACTCATCAACTCTCCCAATGGTCTTGGTGATCACCAGACTCTCTTTTATTCCTTCATTCTGCTCATTTCGTTTCTCTTTGCAAGTTAGTGTCCTTACTTTGTTCCTCAATCCAAATACCTGGAAGTCAAGGATTTTACATCATTTATTGGCACAAAATAAGCATTTGAGGACACTAAATCTATCCAAATAAATCCCTAAATAATTCCAAATCTCGGACTCATCACCTACATACCTCTTAGGGATCAAAACCATGGCTAAAATCCGCAATAAAACTCAAGCACCTCGACGAACGCCTTGATCCTTTCCTCTTTTCTCGTCTTTTCTCTTCTTGAACTCTCAACTAAAAATCTAGGTGTTTATTAGGATTATAAAACTGAACCTAATACGATTAGGCCCTTAAAACCTTACTAAAAACGAATTCATTCTGATTGGGTATGGAAAAGACCAAAATACTCCTTACTATTTTCGGGTAACTTTCCTTAACTGGACAACTTGACTTCAAAAGGGCATATCTCACTCATCCGACCTCGAAACTTAGAAAACTCGGTGGCGTTGGAAAGATAATTCAAAGAAATTTCATTTTATATCTGATGGAACACCTAAATCATCCTGTACTGAGAGTTATGGTCGTTTGAAGTTGACCCAAACTCATAACTTAAGCATACTTGCAAAATTTCAGATTTTGCTAATTCCAATTTAGTTCTTTTTGGAACTCAAGGTGCTACATATAGTGACCTTAACACTTAAGAAATTTTAAATTCCTCGGTAAAATGCTATTCACAATGAAGGATGGTTCAAGTCTTAGCTCAAAATTTTTTGGGGTGTTACAATATATCCCCCTTGGGATTATTTATCGCCGAATGACAACTGGATTGGGTATGGAATGGGTTTCTCTTACTAAGGTCTGCGTCTAATGGTATGCTCTTACTATATTCAAGATTGACCCAAATCCTTAGGTTCAGGTTCTATACCTCTCTATAGGGAATCTCATCCCAAGACTATTACTCTTTACCACCACATTAGGCTCATATCAATAACCACCTAATGTTTAATAACACCACATCCAAGCTTAGCACTCTAACAACTCCATGAACTCCTACTAACTAACTCCTTCATAACTAATTATGGGCTCTCATTTAACTATTTCTCATAGTAAAACCTCATCCTCCTCTTCCTTCTCATTTATAACCTTAGATGGAATTATCACACCATCACTACCACAATAAGAACATCAACCTCCTCTTTCTAACATCACTCCATTACTAAAAGGACCTCCGAAAGGACATCTCTCATACGCTTTGGGACTCATTACTATCTTATTCTCGAACACTTGACTTGATTTATCATCTTGTCATCTTCCCCTTAGGTCTAAAGCTGACACTTGAAGTCTATGGACCTATTCCATTATCATTAACTGGTCTACATCCTCTTTTACTCTAACACTCGGGAGAAGCTTATCTCATGACTACCGAACTCTCCGTAAGCAGGTACTAAGTCCTCTTTCTAAGGTGTTTATGTTAGCCTCTTCTAATTACATACCCTCTCGGTACACCTCTTAATGCTCTTGTTAGTTTTGTGACTTAGCCACACTTCACTGCCCTTATCTAAATGTTTAGGGTATCTCACTTGTACCCTCATATTTATTGCAGCTAATCACCTCAATTCATCACCTAATCTATGTCGGGTCTTCTACATCAGATCTCAAGACTTAACATCAGATCTCAAGACTAACATCATCACCCTCATGCTACCATTCTTTGAATCATGACACTCATCTTAAATTCAAGCTTAATGTTCATTACTAAACCCGAATATCAATACGACTGCTCGCCTACTATGCTATACCTCATTACTTGAGAAATTCTATAACCTTCTAAAAATCATGACCCTCTTAAACAAATCATAAGCCTAGCTTATATCTATCACTTTATGAATACTTTTGCTCTTCTATTCAACACTCACACTTGGTCATTACCTACACAATGACACTTCATCACAAATTCCTTTCTAGCTAAAACACACTCTACCTCCTATGATGGAATCTTCACAACTCATCAATTCTTAGTCTACCCATAAGGGAAACTATTCATTAATAACTTACTAGGTGCATGAGTATAGTAACATACCTTGTCAAAAGACCATCTCCCTTACTTAGATTACTAAACCTCTGCATACTTTTCTCAAACTTTGGGCTCTTTCTCTACTACAACTCATGATCTCGTAACTCATGATACCGTTTAGGGTGAAAATATTACCCAAGATCTAAACATAACATCCTCTTAATGGTCTCATCTGAAAAAAGTTTATGGAAGAGTGTACAACTCGCTTTTAGCTCAAACGCACGATTCATATGAACATGAGTGAATTCCTCTGAAACTGAACACTTACTTACTCATGGGATTCTCTCAAGCCCCTCTGGAGTCTCATGACTTTCTCAAGATTTTTCCTAAGAGCAACTCATCGATAAGGAACTGACTTTTATTTTCAACCACCTCTAGTATGACGGGTAGTCGAATGAATCTGAGAAACACACGAGTATGAATAAATCTCTATGACTTAGCTCTATTGAATGATTTAGAGTATGAAAGAAGGGAAACTTTTCTTAAATGTTCGTAGTCCCTCATTTATAGAAGTGGGGCCCTCACAACCATAAACAAGATCCTACTTGACACAACTTCATAGACATCCTAGGACTCTTGAACTCTGTTCTCTAATACCAAGTTTATCATGACCCGAGCCTACTCCCTGGACGAGGTCGGCACTCGAGAACCATTGCTGGTCCCCAAGCGAACCCTCATCCTGACTAACTACAAACGGAAGACTAAGTTAAGCATTCAACTTAAAAACTGAATAAAATTCATTGAACTCAATTAAAAATCTTCAACTCAAATGAATAACTCTGAATAAAAATAATATATTCAACTCGCCATAAAATAGACAACTTAAGTCATTAAAACATTTGACAAAATAAATGAACAGACTTGTGAAACTCTACTTCCTATCTATGAAGCCTCTAACTGACAAAGATGGAAGTCGGGACAAGACCAACGACATCCTTACAATTGATATAACTAAAAGTAAAAGTGGAACCCTCTGGAAGCAAGGATGCTCACCATAACTAACTCAAACTCCATGTGGTATCAACAAAGCTCCTGTTGATGACCCTGAATACCTGCATCTGCATCGTCAAATGATGCAGGCCAAATGGTTCAGTTGGTTGAATGTATAGGAATTCCAAAGCATAACATAAGCTTGAACTGGTGGAATAGAAATATACTTATCTCTCCTCCACTCACTCAACTCAACTTAACTCAACTTAAAGAAACATAGTTCAACTCAATGATAAGATATTCAATCTAGTGAAATAAGGCTTAACTCAATGATAAGATATTCAACTCATGATAAGATAATCGACTCTGGGTACTCAACTATGTATACTCAACTCTGGATACTCAACTCAATATAAAGCAACAATAAAAAGATGCAATATATGGAAAACTCTTAGGGGTCGTTTGGTAGGAAGTATAAGAAGAAATAGTCCATGTATTATGTATGATATTATTTAGTACTATATTTGGTAGAATTTTGGGGCCTAAGCATAACTAATCCATGGATTAGTTATACACCCTACATGGTATTATATGATGTATTACTAATACCTTCCATTTGGTGGTATTAGTAATACATTGGATTTAATACCATGAGATTATCTATGTAAAGACAAAAATATCCTTCAAATCATTTTATTTATTTTCTTGTTTTTATTTTTTATATTTGTACTGGTAAATTTATTTAAAAAAATTAGCTTATAAAATTTATTATTTAGAGAGAATTATTTGTTGATAAATAAATGCAATACATATCAATACAATATTTAAAATGTGAGTTATTTAACATTTACTAATTGAAAAGGATTACAACTTGCAATTTTTATGTATAAATATAGATAATATATTTGAGTTTACCATATTTTCGTATTTAAAGTAGATGGTCTATCTATTCTAAATTGAAAATTAATGTGTTTTTGAAGTGATTAATTTATTAAGATGATAATTATTTACCCTCAAATAATTCAAGTGAGAAAATAGCAAACGTGACATCAAAATTATTCTTCTCCTAGCCAAAAATATATTGTCCGGCAATTATTTATCTTGACTCGATTACATAAAATAGAAAATCTCATAATAATTCAAGGGTATAGTTGGAAAGAAGATTTTTGTACAGTTTTAATCCAAACACAAGATGAGGTGGGAAACAATGAATAAAATACTTGATAAAAAAATATACCCTGCATTACTAATCCCAACACTACTAATCCCTGCATTACCAATCCCTGCATTACTAATCCCTGCGTTATTTGCTTTTCTACCAAACGACCCCTTAAAACAGTAGATAGAAAGTCAATGTATTAGAACATACAATTGTTTGTATGCAAGAATACAAAATAAGCTCTGTGTATATAACAATACAAAATATCTCTGTGTATATAAGAATAAAAAATATCGCTGTGTATATAAGAATACAAAATATCTCTGTGTATATCAGAATACAAAATATCTCTATGGGACTTTCTCTAACCGACAACCATCACTATGAGCTATGTGATGATACAACATCTCGCCCACACTGCCAGAACTGTCCTATACTTTGCCAAGGTATAAGAGCTACTCACTAAGGGGTCGTTTGGTAGAGTGTATAAGAAAAATATAAAATATAGTGTATTAGTAATGCTTGCATTAGTAACGCTTGCATTAGTAATGCTTGCATTAGTTATGATAAGATTTTTTTTATGTAATGTTTGGTTTGGTGTACTAAAAATATTATGCATTGCATAGTTTTTTTAGAAAAAATATTTGTTTACAAAAATACCCTCAACAAATATAATGGAAAGGATGTAAAAAAAGTTTTTGAGGGCAATTGTGTCTTTAATAATGTTAATGCATGCATTAGAACCCATTGCATTACTAATGCATAGAAATAGATGGTATTATTAATACACTCTTCAATAGACAATAGAGTGTATTACTAATACAAGCATTAGTTATGCATAGGTTAGAAAAGTGTACCAAACAAGGTACTAATAATACATCAAGCTAATGCAAGCATTATTTTCTCCAATACACTCTACCAAACGACCCCTAAGTGGATCCACTAGTCTCTGCTAAAAAGCATTACGGAATCATCTAAAAAGTATGACCCTTTATACCCACGTTGGCTACATGGTTTATGAGGGCAGTGAGTTATCTGAACTCTCCCCTATATCGGTGCTCTATACTACTCCCAAACATATTAGCTCATATGTTTAAAAACATAATTTTTTCTGTGTTTTGAGATTATTACTCAAAAATCTTTCTCTTAAAAGAGATGGTACTCAAACTGCTCAAAACTCTTTTGGAAATCTCAGTTTCCTCTCATCTTAAATGTGAAAACATTTACTCTTGGGAATACTTAGTTCTCATAGATCATTTTAAAGAAAATGAACTCAACTCTGCTCTTTCTCAAAACATTTCAAAAATCATATTATAATATGATCATTGATGACTCGGGAAGTCATACTGCATAAACATTGATGGTATATCTAGATACCATACTGCTCATACATTGATGACATACTCAATTGTCATACTAATCACATTTTAGAAAACTCTTTTCTCAAAACTCAGTTTAAGAACTCAAGTGTTGGCTATGAAAAACTTTTAAAAATTTATAACTCAAATCATAGGGTTCATGTGGAATTATGAACATGAACGACTCAACTCAGGGATCTTAATAGCAATAAAGAACCTCAGTACTCAGAACTCAAGACTCAATGATACTACTCAACTCTAGACTTCTCGACTCATAGGGTTCATGCAGAATTATGGGCATAAACTACTCAACTCAAAGACTTCATGGGTAACATGTAATAGTCCCATGATTATGAATATAATCTCAAAAAGGGGTTATGAACTCAATACTCAAGACTTAGAACTCGAAGATACTACTCCTCTCAAAGATACTCAATTTATGGAGTTCATACAGAATTTATGGGCATGAACGACTTGACTCATGGGTATAAATAACAATATGGAACTCATGTATGTAACTCTTCTCATTCTCATACTTATTTCCTCAAAACTTAGATCAAATCGATATTTGATCTATAAGATTCACAATTGAACTCAAAGACTTTCTTGGACTCTACTCTTAACTCTCTCTTAAATTTGAATTATGAATTCAAGAGTTATGATTCATGATATGAAGGATCTCAATAACTATATAGCAATTCGATAATTAGGAATATAACTTTTAAAAGAAACATGAATTCAAGAACTCAAAATCAACTTATCTCAAGAATACTCAAATCTAGGTAAAGTATCCTAAATTACTCTTTTACTGATATGAAAGTAGATGTAGGGAGTGAGGATGAACTAGTCCAACACTATGATAGCCTTACATACCTGGAAGAACAAAATTCTTGAAGAATTTTGAAGAAGAGCTTGATTAGAAGCCTTGAAACCCTAGCTTAAAGGTAAACGATCAAGAAAACCTTTCTTGAGATTCTTGAATTAGTTTCTTGAAATCTCTTGAAGAAGAATCTTGAAAAAGATTGAAAGAATCTTGAATGAAGTCTTCTAGTTTGATTTTTCCTTAGGGCTTTTCCCTAGGGTTTGAGAGAGAAGAGAATGATGGATTAAAAGATGAAAATCAGATTGTTTTGAGCCTTTTATTAGTCAAGAAATTCATTTAGGGTTTTCTTAGAGGTAAAAAACAAAAACAACCCTTTTTAATGTTTCCCATCGGCTAATTCGTAACAACACATTATAGGTTACTAAAATAGTCATAACTTTTTACACAGAAATTGGATTGACGCGAAATTGGTGTAGTTGGAAAGTAGATTCAAATACCTTTAATTGGATAAGCTATGGTTCACGTAACTCTTTATATTCTAAGAGATATTTTCATGTAAATTTGACCTAAGTAGAATCTTACATCAAAACTTAATCGATAAGGAAATTTCAAGAACACTTATCAAGAACTCATCAAGAACTTAAATCCTTAAATTTCAAGAACGAAATTACGCTGAATATATCATGATTGGCATGTGGGTAAACGAATCCAATACTATGGAAGCTTACATACCTCTTAGGGATCAAACCCATGGCAAAAATCTGCAACAAAACTCAAGAACTTCGACGAATGCCTTGATCCTTTCCTCTTTTTTCTTGTTGAACTCTCAACTAAAACCCTAAGCGTATATTAGGATTATAAAGCTGAACCTAATAGAATTAGACCCTTAAAACCTTACTAAAAATGCATTAAATCTGATTGGTTAAGGAAAAGACCAAAATACCCCTAACTATTTTCGGGTAACTTTCCTTAACTGGACAACTTGACTTCAAAAGGGCATATCTTATTCATCCAACCTCGAAACTTAGCAAACTTGGTGGTGTTGGAAAGATAATTCAATGACCTTTCATTTTCCATCTCATGGAACACCTAACTAATACAGTACTGAGAGTTATGATTGTTTGAAGTTGACCCAAACTCATAACTTAAGCATAACTTACAAAATTTTAGATTTTGCTATGTGCAATTTAGTTCTTTTTGGAACTCAAGGTGCTACATATAGTGACTTAACACTTCGGAAATTTTAAATTCTTCGATAAAATCCTACTCATAATGAAGGATGGTTCGAGTCTTAGCTTAATTTTTTGGGGTGTTACATTTCTAATCACACTTGGAACTTGTATGATTTACCTAAATGATGTAAGCCCATAAGTAGCAAGTGTATATTTAAGAAGAAATTGAGACATGATGGTACAATTGATAAATATATGGCTAGAAATGTGATTAGGGATTTTAACCAAAAGAAATGTGTTGATTACTTTGATACTTATTCTCCTGTGACTAAAATAACGACCTTTAAATCTCTTATTGCTTTAGCCGCTATTCATGATTTAGTGCTACATCAAATGGATGTCAAAACAATACTTCTAAATGGTGATTTAGAGGAAGAGATCTATATGACTCAACCTGAAGGCTTTGTGGTTCCAGGACAAGAGGATAACATATACAAATTGAGAAAGTCATTGTATCAATTAAAACAAGCACCTAAACAGTGATATGAAAAGTTTAATGTCACTTTAGTGGATAATGACTTTGTTATAAATTCATCTGATACTTGTGTTTATTTAGAGATGATAGGTTCAGATTATGTGGTTATATGTTTCTATCTAAATGACATGTTAATAGTTGGAACTAATATGAATGTCATAATGAGACAAGAACTTTTTGTCTTTTAAATTATAAATGAAAGACCCTGATGAAACATATGTGATTTTGGGAGTAAAAATCAAAAGAACTGCTAATAGTTTCTCTTTGTGTCAGTCTTGTTACATTGAAAAGATGTTTAAAAAGCTTGATTTTTTTGATGTAGTTCATATGAGAACTCCTTATGATCCTAGCATACACTTGAGAAAGAATAAAAAAAATTAGTGTTTCTCAAACTAAATATTCTAAATAATTGGGAGTGTAATATTTCTAATGAACTATACTCCGCCTGCTATAGCTTATGCTGGTAGTAGATTCAATATATATACTCATACTCGCAGTAGTAAACACTGGAATGGTCTTCATCGCTTGCTAAGGTATTTGAGAGGTACTATGAATTGGTATTTGAATTTTAATAAATTTCATGTTGTTTTAGAAGGGTTTTTTGATGCAAACTGGGTAACTGACAATGATGAAGTTAGCTCCACCAGTGATTTTGTGTTTACTTTGGGTGCAGGTGCTATTTCGTGAAAGTCTTCCAAACAGACTTGTATAGAACATTCTACCATGAAATGTGAATTCATTGCTCTCGAGTTAGCAGGGCAAGAAGATGAGTGTCAGAGATATCTTTTGACAGATATGTCATTATGGGGAAGACAAGCTTCACTGATCTCTCTTCATTGTGACTCATAGGCAACAATATGAATCACCAAAAATAGTGTGTACAATGAAAAAAAAAGACATATTCGCATCAAACATGGTGCAATTAAACAATTGTTGAAACTGGGTGTTATTTCCTTGAAATATGTAAGGTCCAAAAAAAATTTGGCAGATCCTTTGACCAAGGGTTTGACAAGGAAAATAATTTTTGAAATGTCGAGCTGGACTGAGCTAAAGCATATTGATTGAGGTAATTTGGTGGACCCATTAGTGTAACGACTTGATTCCGTTGTTAGGAAAAAAAATGGGGAAAAAATTGGGATCGGAAAACTTTTTGGTGGTAACTTGGAATTCCTAACCTAGTCCAGATTTGAAAGAAATCAGAGTCAGTGAGGTTTAGGGAAATCTGGTAACGAATGAGAGATCTAATTATGAATTTTATCACATGAGTAGATAGCTAAGACATTAAGGAACTCATACGACTTTACAAAATCAGATTGGGTGAGAAGAACTCCCAAAACTGATCTTAGTGTGAACGGGTAATCTATGAGTGTCATGGGTTGAAGGTGTGTTGTGAAATGGGGGTTTGAAACTCTTTAATTAACTCTCTATCTCCGTGCAAGCCACCAAGGCGGGATTATTCCCACTAGGGTGGGGCCGCTGTAGCGGGATGAGATCCGCCACAGCGGGACAGACGCGACAAAAGTCGAAAATAAACCCTAAAAATATTATTATTCTACAACATTCGATCTTGAGAGCCAAGGAATGACCTAGAGATATTTCTTGAAGGTTTTCCACCTCTTCTAGCACCAAAGGTAAGGTTTTTACTCCCAGAATCCATTTTTCAATCCTTAGAACTTAGTTTCTTGGTTAATTATCGATGGGGGAGGGTTTTGATCTGAGATTTATGGTGGAAGAAGCCCTAAACTGGGTATGGAGATCAAGGGTTTGGCGTAGGGTTGATATTATTAATTATAATCCAGGTAATTAGGTCTTGTTTATTGATCCTCGCGTTATATTGATTGTTTGTAGACCAAGAACTAGCAGAAAGAATCTAGAAAGGGAAGAATCAAGTTTCTTAGGGGATTCAAGCTTTGTTCGAGGAAGGTGATGGTTATGCTTTCATGTTTGTGTGATGTATGTTAGTAATTGCTTCATTATAATATTTGTATGTATACAAATATTGCACTATTAATCACACTAATCGTAAATGAATATGAATGAAGGATTGTATGCCATGAATCAACACTTGATTGTATGATTGTGAGAATGTACATTGTAATTGTGATTGTGGCATGTTGAATGGAATGGGTGTCACATTCCGACACACTAACTGGGATCAAATGTCACATACCGACATACATATTGGAACAAGTGTCATGATCTGACACACTAACTTGGAACGGGTGCCACGATCCGGCACACTAATAGTTTGGGTATGGGTTCAATGAGAGGACTAATGACGTATTATATATGCGTATTATTGAGAATGTGGAATTGTACACTGATCCTGAATAATGATTGATATTGTATATGTTCGGTATATGCCTGTTTTACTATATTGCGATTACTTGTATATGTTTCACTTATTGGAATAGCCGCTTGATCCTACCAGTACACTGTTCTTGTATATTGATTCTGCACTTGCTCTTTCTTTGTTGAGTATAGGGCATCTTCAGGCAGCTACTGACATACCTCGCTTAGGAGATTAGTGATCGACATAGAATTCAAGGGTGAACCAGTTTTTCCAGGCTGCCATGGGTTCTCGTTACGTATAGTCCATTTCTATTCGGACTTAGACTAGTACTTTAGATATTCCTATTTTTAGTTTAGGGTTGCACCCATTTTCTTAGACTTGTCGTTACTAGGTGTTTTGGTACATTGACTTTCAAGTTCTAGACATCATTTCTGCAATTGTTTGTTAGACTTTCGGAGTTTATGGGAACTCCCTATTTTTCTTTTAGATATTTAGACTTGCTTCCATATCTTTAAATGCTTTAGTTTTCGTTAATTTGGTTATTTGGGTTATAGTAACGGTTCTCCCATCAGAGGGTTAGTGTGGGTGCCAATCACGATGGTCTGGGTCATGACAAAGTTGGTATCAAAGCCCTAGGTTCATTGATCTCGATGTACCAAAATAAGTCTAGTAGAGTCTTGCGGAACAGTACAAAGACGTCTATACTTTTCTTCGAGAGGCTATAGGACTTTAGGAAATCTCTCTATTTTCTCTTGTCTCCTTTCGTGCTATAACTTGGTTCCAATTGGTATCTGGTGATCCAAATTCGTATCTAATCTCCTTCACTCTTCTGTCCACAAATGGTTAACACTCGCTTCAACAGTGTCAGGCCTGTAGCTCCCGTCAATGAGACTGCTGAGGAGTCCGCAGCAAGAGGTCGCGGTCGAGGTAGGGGTAGATAAAGAGAAAAGGGTAGAGGCCAAGGAAGGGTAGCACCCGCTAGGAGTGGAGCTCCAGTTGACAAAGCTCTCAAAAATAAGAAATCTCCTGCGCATCATGAAGAGATAGAGGAGAATGTAGAGGTTGATAATGATGAGGATGTTGGGCAAGAGGAAGAGGTGCAGGCTGAGACTACAAGTATTCCTCCCTTAGACCCAGTGTTAGCTCAACAAATCATGTCTTTTCTGAAAGGATTGATCGGTCCTGGAATCCTTCCAGCAGTTCAAGCTACTCAACCCCCAACAAACCTCCCCGTTACTGTTACTAGTCCCAGGGGAGATGCAACAATATGCATGAATGCCTTTTTTCGTCCTTTGTTGGGTCCCTTAATGAGCATGAGATGTTGACTATGTTTTTAAAATTGAATACGCTTGTGCGTCACGTTCCGAGCCTACACCCTGGGGCGGGATTGGAACTCGAGAACCATTGCTGGCCCGAAGCGAACCCTTGGCCAGACTTAACTCATAGCGGAAGACTTAAAGCATTAATACAAAGATCAAATGCACTTTTAAAACAACTGTCTCAAATAAGCTTAGAACGTTTAAGGATAAACATTCAAATTAACTAAAGTGGCAACTCAAGTCTTATAGAAAAATATCTGAAATGCAAGACTAAATGACTCATATTTAGCTGCCTATGAAGCCTCTAAACACTAAGAGGGATGTTGGGACAAGACCCCTGATCATCCTAACAACTGAAATACTAGAAAATAATATAAAAGGAGTCCTCCGAAAAGCAAAGAGGCTTACCAATTGACTCTAAGTGCTCAATTGGATCAACAGGGCGTTGGATGCTGATCATGGTTACCTATATCTACATCATGAGAAGATGCAGACCAACTGGCATCAATACATTGAATGTACGAGCATGCGAGGGGAAAACTAAACATGACATAAACTTGAAGGGAATCTGAAAAGAACACTTACCTTAGCTTTACTCAACTAATGGATACTCAACTCAAATGCAAAGTAAAACAACAATAAAGGTGCAGTTTATACAAAGCATTTAAAACAGTAAGTGAAAACTCAATGTGTTAAAGAAATACAATAACAACTCTGTTTACATATAAATTAATATAATACTGTGGGAGTTTCTCTAACCGACAACCATCACTATGAGCTAATGTGATGATATAGCGTCTCGCCCACGCTGCCAAAACTGTCCTATAACTTTCTGTGATATAGAACGCCTCAACTAAGTGAATCCACTAGTATATGCTAAAAAGCACTAGGAATCATCTAAAAAGTATGACCCTTTTTACCCACGATGGCTACATGGTTTATGGAGACTTGAGTTATTGTAAACTCGTCCCCATATCGGTGCTCAATACTACTCCCAAAATATATTCTGAACTCTTTCTGTGGTTTGAGATAATTACTCAAAAACTACCTCGAAGGCTCTCTTGGAAATTGGTGTTTCCTCTCTTGTTTAAATGTGAAAACATTTACTCTTTGGGAATACTTAGTTCCCGTATACCCTTTTTGAAGAAATGAACTTTATTAGTTACTCTCACTTAACTCAAAACTCAAGTCTTAAAACGAAATTTAAAATGTTTCCAAAAGACTTTTGAAATGAATCTAAGAACTCTCTAGACTTGGCTTTTAAATTTTCTTGAATTTGAATTTATGGATTCAAGGATTATGATAGGAAGATCTCATGATGTTTAGGAGTGTTTTTAGATAGTTAAACATGAGAAACGATCAATAAATCACTATCTGGAAGCAAGTCCGCGACGCGGAGATGCATTAACATATTTGGTCGCGAAATAAATTTTGAGGCAGAACAGTCCGTGACCACTCCGCGAAGCGAAGGAGATTTCCCCAAATCTGTGATCCTGGCGGTCTAGAATTTGAACAGGGATCTCCTCACAAGATAAGCTATCGTTGATACCAATATCTTTAGTTGGTATGACAAGCGAAAGATATCCCATGCACTTTTTCAACATGTAAACATGAAATACTGGATGGACCGCTGCTAACTTTTGTGGTAACTCTAACTCATAAGCTACATCACCAATTCTTTTGGATATTCTGTAAGGACCAATATATTGGGGACTAGGTTTCCCCTTCTTACCGAATCTCATAACACCCTTCATGGGTGAAACTTTCAAGTATACCCAATTGGTCACTTCAAACTCTAACTCCCTCCTTCTAACATTAGTGTAGGATTTTTGATGACTTTGTGCTGTTTTCAACCTCTCCTGAATAACTTTCACTTTCTCCATAGCATGATGAACTAAGTCTGGTCCTATCAACCCAGCTTCACCAACCTCAAACCATCCAATAAGAGATCTGCATCTTCTCCCATAAAGAACTTCATAAAGAGCAATTTGGATGCTAGAGTGGTAACTATTGTTGTAAGCAAATTCAATGAAAGGTAGGTGCTCATCCCAATTACCTTTGAAATCAATCACACAGGACCTCAACATATCTTCTAAGGTCTGAATGGTGTGCTCTGCTTGACCATCTGTCTGAGGATGAAAAGAAATACTCAAGTTCACCTTTGAACCCAAGCCTTTCTGAAAAGATTTCCAGAATTGTGCAGTAAATTGTGCTCCTCTATCTGAAATAATCGATACCGGAACTCCATAAAGTCTGACCACCTCTTGAATGTACAACTTAGCATAATCTTCTGCTGAATGGGTAGTTTTTACCGGTAAAAAGTGGGCTGATTTCCTCATTCTAACGATAATCACCCAAATAGAATCATGCTGCCTGCGAAACCTTGGTAAACCTCTGATGAAGTCCATATTGATCATCTCCTATTTCCATTCCGGAAGTTCTATGTTTTGAGCCATACCACTGATACGCTCAAATTACACCTCCCTAAAGAAGCATAAGCGATCGTTATCAAGTAAAGAACCCAACTTGTAGGTTGGGGTCGATCCCACGAGGAAAATGGTTTAGACTTTACTTTAACCCACGATTATA
>JAJOOS010004010.1:0-69856 GCA_029582725.1 Solanum chiquidenum
CGATTAACAAAGTATGAATAGTAAATAAACAATTCTTGAATAGTGTTTTGCATGCATTGATAATTCTTTCGTTTAGAAGTCTTTTTAGCGGTTGCAAAAGTTAGAACTCGCCTTGTTGCTACTTGCCGAACCAAGGAGGTAATCAACAAGAAAAGAATTATCAACAAAGATTTAGTGTGATACTATCTAATAGGCTAGTGTCGATTGGTGCGAAGTAATAACTAAGCCAAACATCGATTATGATGTCTAATATGAGGTAAAGGTAAGGGTTAGTAAATTATACACACGTAGCCGGACCAAGGCGTGGGGTGAAATTCTCTAGATGCCGGACCAAGGATTTAGAGATACCTAACTTATCACTTTGCATGTAGTGCACTAAGAAAGGATTGCTATTACTAGGATTACTGCGTTATTAGCTTGTGGGGAACACGTATACCCTAGTTATTTCTCTCATCTTGATAACAACCAAAATTGACTTTTGATTACTGATTACTTATTGAATTCTTACAATTTTTTTCACAAAACCCCCCCTTTTAAATACTTGTTTTTTGGAAGTAATTTGACTAATTGAATATAATTGTTGGTTAAAGTAAAGTCTAAACCATTTTTCTCATGAGATCGACCCCAACCTAGAAGTTGGGTTCTTTACTTGATAACGATAGCTTATGCTTCTTTAGGGAGGTGTAATTTGAGCGTATCACCTTCCACACCCCCAACTTAGGCTTTTGCCCTAAGTTGGCTATTCAAACAAACCAATACTTAGAAAAGTATTTTATGGGTGAGAAGGTAGGGATCATTAGGCTCAAGAGATTTCAAAAAGTTCGAAACACAAATGGTTAAGGCTCAAATGGTGCCAAGATGGGTGCACACCCACACAAAGTAGTCATAAAAGGTATGACCATTTGGGTTCCCTCTCAAAATTCATGACCAAGATCATTTCTTGCATACACCAAGGCTTTACCATTAGACTAACAAGACAAATTCTAGGACTCAACAAGCATGTTTTCAAGTAGGACCTCACTACACATAGCACTTCAAATACAATTGTTTAGCACAATTCTACAAAATTGAAAAGCTTCCGTGCGATGTTCATTGCATTTCTCACATTAATACGCAGCTAGTCAACATAAGAAATAAAAATATCATTCAAAATGAAAGTCATACCGACTTCATCTTGCAACATCAACACAAAATATGTGTCTCATAATGAGTACTATCCAATACATCATTATTGGTCGTAATAGATCCTTGGACATTGACAATGAAAACACAAGCCTTCAATCATTTCAAAACTCAAAGACTCATGGGGATGTTGGTAGAGAGATAGTAGTTAAATCAAACACACAGATTGCAAAGGGTCTAAGTGCTAGGAGATATTACTAGAAGTACTCCTCGCCACACAAAAAATGAAATAGCAATGTCATCAATGGTAGATGTATAAGAGAAAAAAACATGAGTTGAGCGGCTCCATGTGAGAAATGATCTGGCATCTTATCAATATGGGTGATGGACGCCTCAGCTGGCCGATCACGCTCGGTGAATCACTGAACTTATTGAACTCGCTGACTGTGCCTGTAGAAACCAAGAATTTTTCAACCTTGGTCGGCAAACTCTGTGATTAACACCTTTTGGTATAGTCATATAAGAGAAAAAAATTCCTGATCGCCCAAAATTGCAATTCAATTTCTTGAAATTTTAGTCCAAAAAAGTGGACGGAGTCGGGTATGCCAACATTATTTGGTGAATGCCCTTTTATACCTTATCCCAAGGGAGAATTTAGAGGTTGTTCTCCCTTTAGGATCGGCAAATCCTCAGTTATGCCTCATCTCACCTAATGCTCCTTGCCTTCTTGTACAAGTGACACACATTATTGAAAACAACTAACACTTGGGTTGCCTCTCAAGAAGCGCTTAATTTAACATTGTGGCACAACGTGGACATGCTCTAAAACATCATCCAAGTAAACCACTTCAATAACTCTCACATATCAACCCACCCCAAGGAAGAATTTAAACAGTTGTCCAATGACATTGAATTTGATACCCTTGGTATCTTCAATTTTTCACTATTTTCATACACTCTAGTCACCATGTACGGACCAGTCTACTTTTATTTTAGGTTTCCCTGAAAAAGTTTCAATCGTGAATTGAAGTGGAGAACTAGATCACCTACATTAAACCCCTGGTGTAGGATCTTGGCGTCATTCCGACATTTAACTTTATCATTATAGAGTGAGGATCTCTCATACGCCTTCAATTAAAATTCCTCTAATTCAAGTAGCTGGCCAACACGATTCCTTGAAGACAATTCCTATTTTAGGTTCACCCAGGCTTTTTGATCTAATTCAATAGGCAAGGGACAAGTCTCCCCAAACAACAATTGGTATGAATACATTCCAAAAGGAGACTTAAGGGTTCTTTGATAGGCCAAAAGCACATCATCAAGCTTGCTACATCAATCGGTGTAGTTGATATTCACTATTTTGGCCAACATGTTCTTTATTTCCCGGTTGGACACCTCAACTTGGCCACTGGATTGTCAGTGGTACAGTATGACGACCTTGCGATTTACCCAGTACTTAGACAAAAGTGCTTCAAATTGGCAATTACATAAATAAGAACTGCCAACGCTTATTATGGTTCTTGGGTACCAAACCTTGTGAAAATATACTTCTTGAGGAACTTTGTAACATTTCTCCCTTCATTGTTAGGTAAAGCCACGACTTCTACCCTTTTCATAGATAATCAACTACTACTAGGATGTATTTGTTCCCAAAAGATACAAGGAAGGGTCCTATGAAGTCAATTTCTCACACATCAAATAGCTCAACTTCGAGAATTTGTGAAAGAGGTAACTCATGCCTCTTTGATATACACTCATGCATTTTGCACTGCACATAAATCATACAAAATGCATGACCATCCCTGTACACCATAGGCCAACAATAACCACATTGTAATACCTTGGAAATTATACACACCTCCATGATTCCTACCCACATGTGAGGCATGGCAAGCCTGCAGGATTTCTCGCGTCTCAACTTTAGGCACACAATGTCGGGTAATATTATCACCGCATTCCCTTAAAAGATAGAATTCATCCCAAACATACTTCTTCACGTAAAATAAGAATATCCTCTTCGGATGGCTACTTAACCTTTCGAACAACAATCCACACACAATAAAATTTGCATAATCGGCATACCAAGGTTTTGAAGTTTCGGAGATGAACAATTGTCTCTGTCTTTTCCTTCAGCCAACACAACATTGGCTTCTAGCATCAGCCACTTGATTTTTTCAAACCTTCCTATCTCCACCGTGAAATCAAAATCTTGGAGAAGAAGCACCCATCAAATTTATATAGGATCGGCTTCCTTCTTTTCCATCAAGTACCATAGGGCGGGATGATTAATATGCACTACAACTTTGGTAACCACTAAGTATGCTCTAAACTTCTCAAACCATACATGATGGCAAGCAACTCTTGTTCTGTCACGGTGTAGTTCTTTTGGGTAAATTTTGAAGTCTTATTAGAATAATAGATGGGGTGAAAAATTTTGTTCTTACATTGTCCAAGAACATCGTCAAGCGCCAATCCACTTGCGTCACACATCATTTGAAATAGAAGACTCCAATAAGGTGCTATTATCATAGGGGTTGAGATGAGGGTGCCAACCACTTTTTCAAATCATCCAATTTGTGCTTCATTTGAAACTTGTACAACTCTACCTTGTTCCCTTCCATGCCTAAAAAATCATTAATCGCCGCTCGGTCACACTTTACCATCTTACACCGGACCTCAACTTCTTTGAGTGGTCTCCAAATCACACCATTTCTTTTCTTGTGGAGTCCCTTGGCATAGGCCAAGTAGAATTCACTGACCAACGCCGGGACATAAAGAGTTCGAACTCATGACTAGTCAGCGCTCCTCCAAAATTATACGTTCACCCATAACTTTCAACCTGTTAAGTGTCCTCAGAGCGATAATCGAATGTACCCTCAAAGGCATATTAGAGTTTGGATCTTGTATATTTTTGGAGCATATTGTGCTCCTCTTTCTTTGTACAACCTTCTTAACCACAACAGGTGTCGGTGTACCCTCAGTTACATTATCATCCTCTTTCTTTCTCCAACTATAAACAAGTAGGACTTCTTCGGGGTTGGAAGAGGATGAGGTGCTTTCATCGAATATACCTCTCTTGTTTGAACCTTCAAAAACTACTACCTTTTTTGTTTCTTTTCACTCACACACTTAAACATGTGTGGAGCGACTCTTTGTTGGCTCGTGGGCTTATTGATTTCCACTCTTTTCTATCTTTTTAGTGGAGTTAGAGGAGGACACTTGGAATAAAAAAATGGTCCTCCTAGGGGCAAGAACTTTAAGTCTGACCATTTCCTGTAAAGTACAACATTGCAAAGCAAGCATTGAGTGAAGGTTAGTTGAAAATAATTGCACGAAAATAACATTTGAAACAATTGCCCTAAGGCTTTCTGAATGGATAGGAAAATCATCTAACAAATTAGGCAAGCCTATACGAGTTCACTGAAATTTACAACATCAAAAGAATATCAACTCAAGCATAATGGCTGATGTCAGATCCATCTCGCTGATTCACCAAGATTGTTCAGTGAGCTAAGAGACGCTAACCGAAACTGAAAGTGTTAAAAAGTTTTAACTCAAGCATAATGGGCGATGTCAAGTCCATCTCAGTGATTTGTTGAGATTCTTCGGTGAGTTACGACAAACTCACTGAAATGATTGTACCTATGGACCACAAATTCACAACCAAAAGGAGATCAGGAACTTATTCGGTAATTTGCCTAACCACCTTGGTGGGATAAAACAATCTTGTTGAACATGTGATTTTATGTTAGATACCTAATTTTCAAAATTACGCACAAAAATGTAATAACACACAAAATCCGAACATATTTTCATGCTACCCATAGATCAATTTCACCCTAGGGTACTTAGATTTCCCCTAGATTCATCAAAGTATTGCCAAATTGATGATTTGCCCTAAATAAATATGTCAACTTATCTATCATTGGAAAAATTCAAGCCTATTGGACAACAGAGGACAAATTAGACTTCACTCATAAAAAATCCATAAAAGACCCGCAACATTTATTGAACAATTATCAACTAACAACCTACCCAATCAATTTTATCATATTAGGGAACTAAATACAAAAAGTACAAATCATGGGCAACAATCAATCTCTCATTTTCACTCATACCCACATGCGTCACATATCAAACCAGCAAAATCAACAAGTAATAGGACAATAAAAATATATATTGCAAGAACAAAAAAATATTCAACCCAAAAACTAACCTTAGAACTATAAGCTCTTTGAACAAAAATGAAGACGGGGTTTGGTTCAAGAGTTATCGACAAGCACGCACTCCACAAATGAAATTTGATGCAAAAAGATCATACTAAGGACTTTAGACCAAGTATATAGAGTATAGGAAGTGAAAAGGCTAAAAAATGTTCAATGATGGACATTTAAAAAAGAAAAGACTTTTGGATTTCCGCTGTCAGGCGCACTGGGTAGACTACGACTAACATCGCCAGATGAGTTTGGCAAATGACTGAAAGATATTAAGCTCTCTGATGATACCTATAAAAATACTCAAACTTGAAGTTAAACTCGGCGAACTCGATGTTGTTCGCCGAAGGTTACTTAGCAGAACAACGACCATGTACCTATACGCCAAATTTGTCAGTACCATTTTTCAAAATATTTAGGCTAAGAAAAAGAGCATGGTTGTGCCCTCCAATCCAACTGGTAAGATCGCACAATGGGTACATTCATTGCCCACTTTGTCCTTTTCAATTTTTTACTTCATTTTAACTTTCACTCACAACACATATTATTTAAAGAAATAAAGAGAACTTTGGTTGCCTCCCAAGAAGCCTCGTATTTAAGGTCGTGGCATGCCGTAGTTTTCACTCATCAAAAATCATTTTTGGGGTTGGAGATTGCATCACTAGGCAAAGTTCCTTTTTCCCTTGGATTTAAATGAATGGAGATTTGAAGCATCTGAGTTTCTAGTTGTTTAATAGACATGGAGTGAGAAATAATAGTTTGATTTAAAGTAGAGATATTGTTTTTCCAGTATTTCAACACTTTGTCAGAACCTTTAACCTTGTTAAAGATCCTAATCAGCATATCATCAATTTGATTTCCTTCCAGTCTAGCTAGCTCTATGGGTTTGATGCGCCAATGAGGTGGTATGTACATATCCTTGCAAGCCACACGATCCCTCCAATTTTCTCCTCTATCTGGCATTTCCTTTCAACCATTATCCCTATCTTTAGTCTAACCTTGGTTCCAACTCGGACTAGGATAGTTCAGATGAAAAACCCCCATTTGGTTCCCCATGTATTGCACTTCTTCATTGTATAATGCCTCAAAATTGGCATAATCTAGGCATCGACCACTGCTTACACCAACTGTGTACACTGATTTGAATCCACCCCCATGACACGTTTGGATAACATGTCAATTTGGGTCATCCTCTTAGCCATATTCTTGTGACACTCTTGGTTCATTTCCATCTGCTCCTTGTTTATACCCAGTTCTAGAGAAGACACTTGGTCCTCCCTAGTATGCCATGCTCGATATATCTTGGTCATGTTATCAAGCAATATTATTGCCACATCAAATGATTGTTGCATTATTCCTCCTTGAATGAGTTCGTCAGGCACCCCTTTGTTCACTATATGAAGGCTACGATAAAAAATACTATAGCAACAAGTTGTATGGGACACCATGCATCGGGCATCTCAACCAAGTATAATTAGGAGCCTCACCGTCCACTATTTAGTAGTTTTGGATGCTATCTATAAGTTTCACCATCTTCAAAGAAGGGAACAGTCTTTCAAGGAGCACCTCCGTTAGTTCGTCCCACAAAGTTATGGAATCTTGTGGTAGTTTGCACAACCACTTTGTTGATTCTCCCGTTAAAGAGAAAAAAAATAACCTCAAATTTATTAACTCTTACGGGATATTCTTGAAAGTGAATGGACCACAAATATCCACAATAATTCTGAGTTGTTCATGGGGGTCATCATGAGAAAGATCCCATCATACATCCCTCTCGAATGGAGCAACTACAGCGTCGTTCAGTTACGTGAAACATAACTTTTCCTATAGTGGGGGTTAACCGGATTGCTCCTCTACTCTTGAGGACGTTAACATGCATGTCGTCCATATCTCCAATCCTATCATTTTTCCCATAATGACTAGCATCATCACTTCCACTTACACTCACATTTCCACCTGCAAATGGGGAACAACAACAACACCAAATGAAAATGTTTTCTACTTCAAACAAAAAGTTTACAAATTAATTTCACAAACTGAATTCTTAGCCACCACTCCGCGGCAGCGGTGCCATTTTTTATCACACTCAAATTACTCACCAAAAAATTAAATGAGTAAGTGATCACTAGCAATATAAATATCCAACAATTGAGTTGGGGTCAAGTCGCACATGGAGTTATCTAAATTGTTCAATAAGGAAATTAAGATGAAAATTAATTCATTGTAGCAATTAGAACGAATCGGTGGACGATTCCACCAAATTTCAAATAAGAGTTTGAAATCAATTATTATTATTCAACTAAAATAGAGTTTAAACAAGAAGAATATAATCTAGGTGTGTGGAAGATGGTATCAACATCAAATAGGGGTACAAGTGTTTGATCAACAATGCTAGACAATCATGGATAGACCGGATAATCATAAATGACACAAATCTTCTTTCGATATAAATGCATAATATCAGTAAATCACCTTACGGTCTAATCCATGTGAGAATAAAAATCAACCCAATACCTTACTAAATCTCTCTTTCGAGATGATTTGGAAATTAAAAATGAAACTACAATTTTTTTCGAGCAAACTAAATCAATAAAATCCAAATTGCAAATATTAAGCTATTTACCCACTTTAATTATTCTCTTTCAAGATTAAATCAAAAAACTAAACTAGGACTAAGTTTTCAACCTTAGCCAATAAGCTGAACCTATGCTAAATATCTCAAATCCATTAATAAATGGCATAAAATAGAGCAAGACAGTAGACACATTGAATAAGTTAACACCCAACTCCAAAATCACACCTCTAGAACTAGGGTTTTAGTCAAGCATTATAAAAGTGAACGACATTATATCAACTATGTTTTCATTCATCAAAGTGTTGTTAAATCAACAATAATCTCTAACATCCACTTTGATTTGAAACTTCAATTGTCAAATACAAAATTGTTCAAAACCCCAACACTATAAAAAGTAAAGTTTTTAGAAAGATTTTCAAATAAATTTTTCAATTTGAAAAAGCTACATTTTCTTTCTCTTCAGGGCATTTATAATTTCCCAAAAAACTATAATGAAATACTATGCGCAACCTGATCGGCAACATTATTCGGGTTCACCTTCTTAATCGGCAGATCATCGTCTAGTTCTTCAACTCACCCTTTCATGGTACATCACCGTCTTGTTCTTCAAATCACCCTTCATGGCTTTAGGTGATTGAACATGGGTTAGCGAACTCCATTGAGTCAACCTTTCATGTTTGGTAGATCGTTGATGACCACATTGTTCACCTATTTATGCCTTCAGTTTGGTCCAGCTTTCTTTCACTTTAGGCGATGTGATTTTTACCTCGTCCAACTGGTTTGGAGAATCGCCATTTGAACTTTACTTCATCGATCTACCTTGAATATTTTCAGAAGTTAACAATGTCACTTTAGGCGAGATCCAAACGCGCTGGGTGATCCGCCAATTGATTTAGGTTATCCTCACCTGGGAATTTTCACTCTTTTCAACGATTTTAGCCTCTTTTGTATAGATTCATCCTTGCCTTATCGTTTAGCCTCATAGCTGAAAAACAATAAAAAATTATCAGACAAGGACATAAATACGAATTGAGGACACAATTTATTGAACTAAAACGCCTCAAATTAGTCAAATTATGAGACTCATCAATCGCTGCCAACTAATAAAATGAACTATCATCGCATCATTACACACAAAGTAACACCCATATTGCAGTAATTGAAGATACAACTAAAAAAAATGGCAAAGTGAGACCCATGCAAGGAATCTTGAAATTGACTTTGTGATCTGGCATCATTCAACAAAAGGATCTTGTGCCCCACAACAGGCATAGTCCGAGCAGGAAAAAGAACCCAAAAAGGATCATGCAATCAACAATTAAAGAATCAACTATTAGACATAAAATGGAGGTTTTCGAGACAAGAATTTCCCTTAACAATAAGCCCTCACCGCAATCCCAATGATCCCAACACAAAGCTCTATAAATTCCCAATAATTTGCACCAAATATGACCTCAATATGAGTTTAAATGACCAAGAACATGAGTCTAGAATGTTGAACTAGGAAACTGAAAACGTGACTGATCACAAATATATCACAAGTTAAATGGCCTCGATGAACAAGGACCTCAAGACTACGAACATAGTATTCAAATGGGTGGAGTCAACATTGACCATTCTTTAAGAATATGAGACCCTATCGCCATCACATTGGTAAGGGTCCCAACTCTCCACGAATGCAGAGTTGAGCCCACAAATGCGGTGATCAATTTTCTAGACCCCCGTGAACGCATATCAAGGCCCGTGAATGCAAATCACAAGAGCATGGTGTACCTGCAAAGGTTGCACCAGTTCAAGTTGAATTTGGTATCTCCTTGATGGGGGTCTTGGGATTCGGTCGGAACCCTATAAATTTAAAGGAACTATGCTACCCTACAAATTCGATATTCCAAACTCAATAGAGATTCCATAATTTGTCATAACCAAAAAAATGAGTCATGATAACGCATAATATAAACCCTTAAGTAGGTAAGTTAAATAAACCCAAAATAAAAGAGGAAGACGATGGATAACTTAGAAGAAAGAATGAAGCAAGATTAACGATACACAATGGGCCATAGTATATAAATGTAAATACAATACATACTATACAAATGGGCCCGAAAGTGTTTGAGAAAGACAAATTGTACACAAGAACAAAACCACAGACATGGTGTCACCGGTACAGGAGCATCTAAGTATCGAAAGGCTAAATACACAAGTCTGTCTAATCAAAATATAAAATACTTATACAGGTAAAATAAGGAAAAACAGCAAGTCTCAGACACCAAAAGCTAGATGGGTTAGAGTCTAGAATGTTCACGGAAGATCCAACGCTCACTGAGGTAGCTCATACCGGAAGATGCAGAAGCACAGTATGAGTACTAAAATATTGGGGACTCAGTAAGCATCCTAGGTCGACCGAACTCAGAAAGATCATATATATAATGCATAAGCAGAATCGTTCTACCATAACAATTTAAATATTTTAAGGAGAGAAGATCAACTACCAAGAACAGAGGGAAAATATTTTATGAATTAACAAGAAATAAGCCCAAAAAATAAAAGAAGGATACAACCAAAATGAACAAGCAAGGAGATACATTACAATGTGGTAAATGCAGAAAATAACATGCCAAGAAGAAACCTTGAGCTA
The DNA here is from genome assembly GCA_029582725.1 of Solanum chiquidenum. Taxonomy (NCBI): domain Eukaryota; kingdom Viridiplantae; phylum Streptophyta; class Magnoliopsida; order Solanales; family Solanaceae; genus Solanum; species Solanum chiquidenum. Next base: position 10,547 of record JAJOOS010004010.1, read on the forward strand.
CCCAAAATGGTACCTCGTACTCATCAACAGGTGACATCCAATTGAACATAACACGAAACTAGGTCAACGGGATGCCCATAGTATCACCATGAGCTTATCAATGAAAAATACTTAATATGAATAACAAAAACTCATAAAACTAAGTATTTACATTTTTTTTGTCATAAATGCCAAAATATAAAATTTTCACAAAAATATCCTTTTCAATAATTAAGACCAGGATCCACTTTTTTGGTGCTCAACAAGTGAGGAATAAGTTAGTAAAGATCATTTCATTACCACAAATATAACTTTCCCCAAATTTTTCAAGAAAAACTCAAATGCAAATGCCAAATGGCCGAATGGAACACCAAAACATAGACAACCCAATCACAATAAATCACATCATAGCACAAGTTGGGTAACACCCGTTAGCACAGACGTACTAACCTAGAACACCCGCTTGTCCAAGTCCATAACCTCAGGCCCAATAATAAATATTATTTAAGAATTAAATGCTCAAAAATATAACTACAAGAAAGCAATTATCTCAACAAATAAGGAATAACTTAGTAAAGATCATTTCATTACCATGAATGTAGCTTTCCCCAAAATTTTCAAGAAAAACTCAAATGCAAATGCCAAATTCCCGAATGGAACACCAAAACATAGACAACCCAATCACAATAAATCAGATCACAGCACAAGTCGGGTAACATACGTACTAAGCTGGAATACCCGCTTGTCCAAGTCCATAACCTCAGGCCCAATAATATATATTATTTAAGAATTAAATGCTCAGAAATATAAGTACAAGAAAGTAATTATACAACGCAACTTAATTTCCACGACACCTAGAATCTTTCTAAAGTTAATATAACAAAAAAAAAGATGAAAAATCAACTTGAATTAAGGTTTACCATCTAAAAACTAAGCTAATCATCCCAAAAATTGCCATATAAAGTCTAAGGATGATGCAAGCCTAAAATCTAATCCGAAAGATTTCATAAAGATTGATACGACTCAATATATATATATATATATATATATATATATAATAATTAATTAATTTCTAAAATAATAAATTACACCCTACCTCGAGACCAAAATCGCACTTAAACCTCTAAAATGGAGTTTTTCTCTGTTATAGGGCCACGAAATGTTGCCATGCTTTCAATTTATTGACGTAAATGTTAAAATAAGAAATAAATCCTCATAATACAATAAATGAATTTGGAACAAAGAATTGGGTCAAAATATGAACAAAGGACCTATGGGCAGAATAAAAAAAACACTCTGTCAAAGTCCGAAAAGTTTAAAGAACTTGTACCACACAAATGGGCACAATCCAAGTAGTTATAATGCTAAAATTACCCTCAATAAAAATTATAAGATTACTTGCCAATAAAAATACTCAACTAAGAGTCGGGGTAAAATCCCTCAAAGAGTTATTTAAGGACAAGAATTCAACCAGGAAATTACGATGCAACTAATTCATTGTAGTGGTTAGATCAAGTGGGTGGATTATTCCACCAAATTTAATAAAAAAACTTTGGAACCAATAATCACAAATTAGCTACCAAAAACAGGCGTTTGCACAAGTGAAATTGAATCTAGGGTGGAGTGGTTTTCGTTGATATAAACTAGGGGTGTAATTACTTGCTCAATAAAGTTCAACAGCCATCGATAAGCTGGGTAATCATTAATAAGACTAATCTTCTTTCGATATCATAGCATTAACTCATAGAATCTCCTTTCGTTCACATATATGTACTTTACAAATCAACCTATTGCCTTGCTACAATCTCTCGATTGTGAAGATTTTATAACTACAATCATATCTAAATTGCAAGCATTGAGATATTTACCCAGTCCTATTAGTCTCTTTGAAGAACCAATTGAAGATCTAGAGTAGGATTGAGTTGGCCACCATAACCCTTCAACGTAGTTCATTCTAAATAACTCAAATTCAAGGATGAAAATCAATAAGATAGATCAATGAAAAAGACCCAGAAAATTAAATCAACACCCAACCCCATAATCACACCCTTGAAGTTGGGGTTTCAGCCACACATCATCAAAAGCAAAGAAATTATACCTATGATGTTAACAATCATCGATGTGTTTAATTAATATAATAATCTTCAACACCCATCTCAATTTCAATCTTTTGTTTTCAAAACTAAGAACAAAGATGAACACTGTATTAATCAAAGTCCTAAAAAGTTCAAATTATACACTTTCTCTCTCTTCAAAGCTATTTATACTTTCCCCAAAATTAACCAAAGATTTCTTTCACACCTTAATCAGTGACATTAGTAGGGTTTACCGAGATCAATCGACAAATCCCCGTGGTATCCTTCAGCTTGTCATTTGATGAGTGAGATTTGGACTCATTTAGGGATTTATTTATATAGATTTAGTGTCCTCAAATGCTTATTTTGTGCCAATAACTGATGTAAAACCATTAATTTCATGGTATATGGATTGAGGAACAAAGCAAGGACATTAATTTGCAAAAAGAACAAAGCGACCTGAAAGAATGTAGAGATGAAAGCATGGTGATCGCCAAGTCCACTTGGTGAGTCACTGAATGGCTACTTGACCGCCTAAAGTTCCAGTGTGCCAACCCCTGAAGGAAAGAACCATGTTGTTTAGAGAAAGGAGAAGCCGGCGGATCACCAAGTGGTTCCATGATGCAGTGTTGGATCGCCCAAAGTAACAGACCTTGAGGATGTGGAATGCTAAGACAGAAGGGTGATGGATGTGACCAAAGGGCGGCTTGCCGAGTGGTTCGGTGAGCACGACTTACTTCACCGAGTGACTCTTTGCAGCACATTTTTGGCGACTATAAATACATTTTTAAACATGTAGTTTAGTATCTGAGTTCATATATTTTTAGTCTTTTATTAAGTTTTGAGCTTTGGAGACAGTTTTCTCTAGTTTTTCCTAATCTTCGAAGGATTGAAGTTTTTCACTTTTGAGAAATTGGAAGTGGGTCTTTGATATTCTTCAAATTGGAGCATTGTAAGGACGAATCTACACTTACCCAGTTATTGGATAATCAATTTGGTAACTATTTTTACCATTTTATGATGTCTAGCTAAATCCCCTATTCTTGGGGTGTGATTATGTGATTATGGGCTAATTTAGTTTATGGGTATTGCTAATTGTTAGTTTAAATGCTATTTAGAAGTGCATTCAATCATTAATTGTGGTTTAATTTAAGATTTGTAGTTGCAAATACAGTTCTTCCCGTGTTTTTGGCTCGAGAGAGAGAGAGGCTTTAAAAATAAACTTATTGATTGATGGTATGTGGGTATTGGGTTGACCTGCGTTCATCTCGAAAGAGTGAATCCTAAACCCAATCCCACACATTCAGCTCGAGGGAGTGAATGGACTAAGGTGTGGGTTGTTCTTATTTTGCATGCTTGTTGATGTTCGAGAGAAATCAACTTGATTCAGGGTAAATTGTTCGAGAGAAAGTTTATCTCCTCTATAGCGTAGCTTACTCACTAATATGTAGCTATTTTCTAATAGTTGCAATTACCCATTATTCTATATTAGCCTATAATCGAATCACATCCCAATAACCTATCTGATTATTGTTATTTCATATTGCTTGTAGTGGATAATTTCAAACCAAAACCCACATTTGACATTCGTGTCACCCCCTAATTTGAATTATGTCTTTATTCGATAATTGTTATTCCTATGACTGATTTGATCATGTTCGTGCTTCTTAATTGAATCTGAAACACGTACCACTCCCTGTGCGATTCGACCCCAACTCATTTAGTTGGGTTTTATACTGATTAATGACCATTGACGCTTAGAATTTGATGAAGTGTCTTTGAAACATTATTAATCAAAATGGCACTGCTGTCGGGCAGTGGTGTTGTTTGAGATTCTTTTGGTGAAGTTGAATTTTTGTTCTTTTTAGTCTTAGTTGAATCTACTTATTTTTAGTTTTGGTTTTTGTGTTGTTGTTTTAAAACAGAGGAAATGAGTATTAACGAGAGCAATGGTAGCCAAGTGGGCCACCAAGATGACATCAGAAACCTCAATGATGTCAATGAACCGAATGTAAATGATCCAAATCTAGTAGGTGGAGTTGGTTCCATTCACTTACCTCTGGCTGAAGGGAACTTTGTGTTCCATATTACAAGCACCGTGTTGCAGCTCTTACAATTAAAAGGGTTGTTTGGTGGGTTGGCTCATGAGGATCCACATGAGCATATAAGGAACTTTGTTGATGTTTGCGGGTCGTTCTCCTTTAAGAACATATCCCAAGAATAGGTCCGATTGAGGTTGTTCCCATTTTCTCTAATGGGAGAAGCATGTAAGTGGTTGGCTGAATTACCAACTGATTTTATCACTTCGTGGGAAGAGCTTGTCACCGCATTCCAAGTGTGGTTTTTCCCTCCTTCGAAGATGATGAAACTTAGGGATAGCATCCAAAGCTTCAAGCATTTGGAGGATGAGACAATCCATGAGACTTGGCTAAGATTTAAGAAGTTGGTGTTGCAATGCCCAACTCATGGTTTGCCCGAAAATGTTTTGTTGCAATACTTTTACCGAAGCCTTGATTCGGTGAATAAGGGAGTAGCTGATCAAATTTCTCTGAGAGGTTTGATGCAACAACCTTACATTATAGCAGCCTGGCTCTTGGGTGGTATGACCAAAATTAACCGGGCATGGTACACCTGTGAAGATCAAGTCTCCCCTCTCACTTTTAAATTGACAAAGGAGCAGCTTGAGAAACATCAAGAGAGGGACCAAAACATGGCAAAGATGATGACCCAACTTGACATTTTGGCCAAAAATGTCATGGGAGCTGGTGCTAGAAGTGTCAAAGATGTAGGTGTGGGTTGTGTAAACCCTGATGAGGCCAAGTTTAAACTGTTGTACAATGAGAAAGTGAACTTCCTAGCCAACCAAGGAGGTGGTTATCGTGCAAACTACCCAAGGTCGGGTGGTAACCAAGGTTGGAACAAGGATGAGGGCTGGAGAGATTGTGACTTGGAAAGAAAGAGATGGGGAGAAGGATAGGTATGTTTCTCCCCACGAGTGTCAAAAGCCTAAAGATTTTGAGGGTGGTCGGGCTGAGTATATGCTCTCTCGTATTCTCAACAAGGTTGAAGGGTCCGATAAAATTTTGAAGGAGATGAAGGAAGATGTATCGAACCTTAACCAGACGGTGACTTCTCATTCCGTCTCTATCAAGCAGTTGGAGACCCAAATGGGTCAAATTTTTTATCATTTAAACGTAAGAAAACAAGGGGGGTTGCCTACTGAAACTATGGAAAACCACAAGAATAAAGTTTGAGTGAGTACTTGCGTCGTACCATGACGTTAACTAAGGCGCTGCTTGGGAGGCAACCCATGTTTTTATTTCTTTATGTTTTGATTTGTAATAATGTGTGTTGATTGTATAGGTCGAAGTGTAGAATGTCTTTGAGAAGTGTAGGTTGGCGAGAAAAATGTCCAATCGGTGACTCGTTGAAGGGGTCGGCGAGCCCGACTTGGACCGCCATTGGGCTTAGGAAAATATCAGGTTGGAGTCTGTAAAACTCGGCGGCCCCATGGACAAGTCCACGACTCGCTGCATAGGTCAGTGAGCTCGACTCTATCCACCATTTGGACCCCCATATTAACTGGAGGTCCTGTAAAACTCGGCAAGGTAAGTAACCACTCGGCGTGTCGCCGAGTGGTTTGGCGAGGAAAAATAACATCGCCAAAAGGGCATGAACTAGACGGTTTTTAAAAGGTCAAAGGTTTAAATTTTCAAACTCTTTCACATTCCCTCACTTCTTAACTTCATACAATCACACCCGCACTCTATATTTCCAATATTTTTGCTTTTTACTGCTTTTTAGTCGTTGATTCTATGTTTGGAGAGGGAATTCTTTACCGCCTAGCATTACAAATCGTATTTCAGCATAAAAGGTTGGTTTTCCGAACCCCAAACTCATAAATAGAGGTTGAACTCATTTGCAAGTGTGTAATTTTTATTGATATATGTTGGGCCTCTCGGAAATTGTACATGTGTGTTTGTGTCTCTATTATAATTTTGATATCATGCCCATATTGCCTAAATTGTTGATTCCCTAATTTTCATGTTTTAAAATTGATCATAAATTGTTGGGTTGCGGTATTATGTTGTTGGGTCTAGTCGGGTGAAGTCTGAGTAACCCAAATTCGGCTAAATGATGTGCTTTGCCGAATGATGGAGCATTTGAAATCATTCTTAAGGGATAAAGTCGTCAAATGGCCAATTTTGGCCAAACCGGGGGAAGTCTAAGTACCCCGGTGGCATGGGTCTAATGGTTCTGGGCTTAATTGAGAATGTGTGTAGTTTGATTTTGTTTTTGGAGGCTGTGTGTCTGATTTTGGAAGTCGGGGTTGAAAATGGCACGTTGGGCAGTTTGGCGAGCTGGGTCGAGCTCGCCGAACCACTCGACGGTTCGCCAAAGTCCCCCAGATCATCTTTAATTTCATGATTTAGTTGAGTTTGAGTCTACAACTTTTGGCGAGCCGAAAGTCTTCTTTGATCGTTCTTTCTGCGCCCCTAGACCCTAAAATGTAGTGTAACCTTTGGCGGGCTAGTATGTGCTCGCCGAATGAGATTGCCGATTCGCTAAAAGGCCCTTCTCATCACCGACATGCAACTTTTTTGGGAAATTTTGGAGCCAGTCCTTTCGGCGAGCCCGATCTAGCTCACCAAAGTGACTCGCCGATCGGTTCAGCGAGCCTGTCTACAAATTGAGTTCTGAAATTTTTCTTGTATTATTCTAACTTATTCTGGTGTATTTTGCAGATATGGCTAGACCCAACCTAGATATGCCTCCCCACAAAAGAGCACGGAGGATAGTTATTAATGAAGGGCCAGCTAACCCTCCTAAAAAGGGAAAGACGGCACCTCCCAAGGGATGAAAAGGCAAGGACAAGGTGCCTGAAGCTGAGAGACCAGAGCACGACTCTAGTAGTGATGGGGATTCATTTACCTCTTATGTCTCACTCTCTGAGCGTAATGATGACCAGCCTCTACAGTCCCGGTGAGAAAACATTTGTGCTAGGTCTTGCCAAGATTCGTCTAAAGTTCCACAGGCCACCCCTCCTGCTACTGATACAGTGCCAACTCCATCACCGACTGTAGTTCCAGTGCCACTAGTCTAGGTTCCTCATCCCTGGCTACTTAATTGATTAAAGACCGAGGGAATAAGGATGATTCTAGAGGAGAAGTTGTTGTCCACAGAGGGCCTAGAGGGTAGATATTCCAGGGTGAGGGACACACTTCGGTACCATTGCTTTGACATCTTCATCAAACCCCGAGGCCCGTATATCCACACTTGGGTTCATGAATTCCGTGCTACATATGGTGAGCTAGTTCCCCAGGGGAAGAAGAAGGCCAGTGCCTTTAAACCGGTGAAGTCCGTAGTGATCTAGGAGAAATAAGTGGGGTGCAACAATGATCACATAAATGTTGTACTTGATAGAGCTACGGGATTTGAACATGACTATGAGGGGAAAACTGCAGTACATGCCCTGGATGATTTGAAAGTGTGGCTTGATCCCCTGATGTCTGACACCACCTCGAGGTGGATTGAGGCAGGAGCTCCAATCGAGTAGAATGATTTGAATGTACTTGCGCGGTACTGGTTTGGATTCATCAACAACACCATCATTCCATTACAAAATAATTCCATCCTCCGCCACCCCTAGGAGGCCTGTCTAGGATCCATCATCACACACAAGCAGCTTAACTTAGGACTCATCATACAGGAGATGGCCATAAGTCCGTAGTGATCTAGAGTAGAAGTTGTTGTCCACAGAGGGCCTAGAGGGTAGATATTCCAGGGTGAGGGACACACTTCGGTACCATTGCTTTGACATCTTCATCAAACCCCGAGGCCCGTATATCCACACTTGGGTTCATGAAGTCCGTGCTACATATGGTGAGCTAGTTCCCCAGGGGAAGAAGAAGGCCAGTGCCTTTAAACCGGTGAAGTCCGTAGTGATCTAGGAGAAATAAGTGGGGTGCAACAATGATCACATAAATGTTGTACTTGATAGAGCTACGGGATTTGAACATGACTATGAGGGGAAAACTGCAGTACATGCCCTGGATGATTTGAAAGTGTGGCTTGATCCCCTGATGTCTGACACCACCTCGAGGTGGATTGAGGCAGGAGCTCCAATCGAGTAGAATGATTTGAATGTACTTGCGCGGTACTGGTTTGGATTCATCAACAACACCATCATTCCATCACAAAATAATTCCATCCTCCGCCACCCCTAGGAGGCCTGTCTAGGATCCATCATCACACACAAGCAGCTTAACTTGGGACTCATCATACAGGAGATGGCCATAAGGGCCAAACAGCGCCATACATCCCTTCCCTTCCCGATCCTGATTACAGAGCTATGTCGGCGTGCTGGAGTCCCCCGTGATGAGAAGAGGGGCATAGAGCTCACCCCCACATCATCCACAGATATCCGGCGCATTGAGGATCAGTACACTCGAGAAAAGGCTAATAGGAGGAGAGCAGCTCTGATGGATGCATCCCCAGAGATTGAAGTTGAGTCCATATTTGCAGAGGCATCTTTGCCTACTCCAGCCTCCGGACCTTCAGGTACACCCACTCCCACCTCTTCTTAGGTTCCTGGTTCTTTTTCTGCTTCCCAACCTACAAGGATCACGCAAGCCATGATTCTCAAGATGGGGGCACCTAGCCCATTTTGATGATGTGCGGGCTACCCGATTAGAGGCGGAGGTACCTTGGATGATTGAGAGGGCCATCCTAGCTACACTGACACCCCTCCGGGCATCTATTGACACTCTCATGGTGAGAGTAGAGACTTGTGAGAGTCGACAGGGGGCTACTTCAGAGGTGACGACTTTGAAAGCCGAGGTTGTTGATTTGAGAAAGGATGTGGACTACTTGAAGTCCACAGACTTCACTTCACTTTTGAAGGCAGTTGATGATATGGATCCCCCAGCAAGTTCTAAGATTCATCCGGCCACCACCAGAGATGTGCCAATGGATGATGTGGCAGCTGATGAATCGGAGTCACAGACAAATGAGGAGCAGCTAGAGGTGCAAGAGGAAACCATCTATGGAGACCTGCCATACCTAGAGGAGATGATTGTATAGTCGGGTCAATTAGACAACGCTGACAGAGACGTCTATGGCAGGGCCTAGTGGAGCCAGTGTTGTTGATGTGACCCCGGGCATTGATTCCCCGACAGATGGAGAGACTGCGTAGACAGGAGTTTTCTTTACCTACATCTCTATCATTTTATTGACTTTTTATTGTTTTGTACATTTGAGGACAACTGCCTTTTTGTTTGTGGTGGGCTGAGGTATTTCTATACCTACCTCTTGTGACTACATATTTTGTATATATTATTGGGTTTTTGTGTTTAAATTGTGTTTTGATATTGTTTTGTGGATGTTTGAGCTTATGGCTCCTCATTATGAATGCAAATGGTTTTTGACCCTTCTGAAATTTGAAAAAAAAAACCCACCAGTTGTGTGTGATTGTGGTTGTTCTTGTGCAAATTTGAGTATCGGTTATGACCAATACCGATGACTTGAATAGAGGTCTTAATCGAACAAAAAAGAATGTGTGGCTATGATGAGGCCAAATGAAGTTGCATAGATAATATGTGGACTTTTTGCATCTCTATGTGACTAGCCAATTATCGAATGAGTCTCTTGTGATGAACATTGCACATTAGCAAAAGTGTGGAGTCTTGATTGATATTGGTGTCAATGCCTTGTGTGATGAGCTTACCGTAAACCTTGTGTGATGAGACCTAGAATTTTCCCCATTGGTCCGGTTGACTAAGTGATGCAAGCTCTTGAAATGATCTTAGGCAACAATTTTCAAGAGTGAAACAATTTGACAATATACCTCTTTTGTGGCCAACCTTGTGAGATACCTCTGTAACACGGACCCTCACTAGTGCTGCTCCACTGGCACGACCTTTGACTAGTGTCGTTCCACGAGCATGACCTCTAGCTCGGACTCTACCCCTACCCCTAGTTGGTGCCTCAACAACTATCTCGGGAAGTGCCTCCCCTCTACCACCAGTAACAGTTGCTCTAGTCCTCGTCATCTATCAAAACAATATACAATAACTCAGTACTAGGAAAGGTGACCAGGCACGATGAGAGAGAATGAACAAAAAGGAAGTTTCCTAATAGTCTTCTCATCTGTACTCCGTACCGATCATTGAGACTCTACGTAAATTCGGCTTGTACACACATGAGACCTATGAACCTGGGCTCTGATACCATTTTGTCATGACCCAAAAATGGATGTGATGGCACTCGTCTTATCTCACCTAGACAAGTCCGCCTAAAACCCAAACATTTCGATAAAGTGCGGAAATAAAATAAAAGTCCTATAACAATTACTAATACGAATAACAAGTCAACTTAATTCAATCCCCAAAACATGGTTGTCACGTGCACAAGCCTCTATTGTAAATACTAGAATTGAAATAAAATATGGAAGTCTCAAATGACGTTGTCTTTCAAGTAAAAACAAAATATAAATAGAAGTAAGAAGGTCCGCTGAGATAACAAACAACTACCTGTCAAATCTCCACAGAAAGCCTCGAAAACGAAGGGAATAGAGGTTATCACGAAGATCCAGGCTCGTAACCTACAAAAATTTAGAAGCAAGGGATGAGTACCAAACCAGATGGTACTCAAAGAGTAAACCTCTAAACACAAGCTAAGGGAACATAATACGGGTACTCCTTACACCCCTTCCGAACCTCCACAACTACAACCTGCATAAAACTAGCCCAACCTAACAATTCACAGTTTACAAAACACAAAGCTCAATAACAACACTCGAGCCAATTACATATTCTCAATAACAAGTCAATACTCATCAATCACAAGTCTCACAGAAAGGCACTCACAAGGTCATCAACACACAAGATCAAGTTCATCAATGATAAAAATGTGCAATGCGATGAAATGTAATGTCAAGTATAGTGATGCATGTCTGACCTAACGATACACACCCGTTGTCCCTCAGTTCGGGATCCATGGGGGACATATCTGTCCATGCATCCATCGCGGCACGTGAGACGTCCCTCGATAATAGTAACCATCATGGCGCGTGATACGTCCCTCGATATATAGTATCCATCGCGGCACGCGATACGTCCCTCGAAATGGTACATCCTCTTATCACATAACACTTATCACAACCATGTCTTAGAACCAATGCAAATGACATATTCACATAAATAATGAAGAGATGATCATTTTCATAACAAGGCACAATTCACAACAATGCAACCGTGATACAACATCAACAATTAAGCAATAAGCCTTCAAATCATTCACAAACATCACACACAAACAATTAATCACATTAACTTTTTATTACCCTTTTTCCAGCATTAGAATTATTCAACTTGGACAAGTTAACCCATCACCAATTCCCATTACTCCCAAACACATATTACAAGGAAATACACAAATTCCATACACTTCACAAGGGTTTAGAAATTCACTTGCCTCAATTAATTCACAATGCACTCCAAGACTTGAGCCTTCCCTTTTCGTTGAGCTTCCAAATCAATGCATTCACTAAGCTCTGCCCGACGACACTTAGGATTCATCTAAAAGGTATGATCTTGTATCCATGTTGGCATACATGGTTTATGAGGAATTTGAGTTATTTGAACTCATCCCCATATCGGTGCTCAATACTACTCTAAAATATATATATATATATATACTCATGCTCAAATGTATAAAACATACTCTTTCTCTAGTTTGAGATAATTGCTCAAACTGTCCTCTTAAAATAAGTAATTGCTCTGAAATATCTTTGAATTCATTAACTCATTTAGAAATCAAAGTTTCTATTTCCTCAATGTAAAAATGATACCTTTGGGAATACTTTGTTCCCTTATACTCAACTAAATCATATTTGAAAACTCTTTCTCAAAACTATATCAAAAATCATATTGTGATCAGATCATTGATGACTCGGGAAGTCATATTGCATAAACATTGATGGCATATCTAGATACCATACTACTTAAATATTGATGACATACTCGACTATCATGCTAATCATGTTTTACAACTTGTTCTCAAAACACATCTTTGTTTTCTCAGAAAATCAGTTTAAGACAAAATGTTTACTTTAAAAGATTCTCAAAAATTATAACTCAAAATAGGGTTCATGCTAAAATATAGACATGAAAAATTCAACTCAAAGATCTCAATAAAAATATGCAATACTTAGAAATCAAGAACTCAAGATACTACTCATCTCAGGAATAGTCAATTCGTAGGGTTCATGCAGAATTATGGACATGAACTACTCAACTCAAGGATCTCACTAATAATATACAAACTCATGAGTAAAACTCTTCTAATTCTCATACTTACTTCCTCAAGACTAAGTTCAAAATTATAGTTGATTTCAAAAGAATTCTCAATTTGACTCCAAGGATCCTCTTGAAATTTCCTCTTAATTTTACTTCAATTTGAAATGTAATTTAAGACTCATGATTTGTATATCTAGGATATTTCAAGGATTAATGAAGACTTTAAGAGTTAATATCAAGAAGAGAACGTAGGCACGATTCAAATGAACACATACGGGACGAAGAACGGAGAAGAAAAAGGGGCAGGCGACCCTGGCGCATCTGTGGCGCGTCGCGCCAGCTCCAAGAGTACTGGGAGTACTTTGGGTCACACTGCTGGAGCAGGGTGTCAGCCCTCCTGGCGCTATGGGGGCGCATTGCCCCACCCCGAACCCAGAAATCCGACAAATTTTCTTGTTCAATTCCAGGTTCTAACTTATCTAGAATCGATTGGTTTATTCCAAACTCTCTTTGATTCATAAACCCAACACAAATTTATTAAAATCTCACTAAAATTCTATCAAGAAACACCTCTCAGTCGCAAGACCCTCACCTCAAGAACTCAAAACCTCCATTGTTAATGAATGGGGCTAAAACTCAAGAGCTCTTCAAGAATCTTTACATAAACGATTTCATGGACAAATCAATGAAAGAATTACATGATTGGCATGAGGACAAACAAGTCCATCACTATGGGAAGCCTCACATACCTGGAAAGGACGATTGTTCTTTGTGAAATTCCTCAATCCTTGAATGAACGCTTGTAAACCCTTTTTTCCTCTTCCTGAAACTTTGCTCTAAAAACCCCAAGTATTTTGAACGTGAATGGGTATTTTAGAATCTGATTATACCCTTAATTGGGTCAGAAAAAATGTGTTAAGACAAGTGGGGAAAAGAAAAAGACCAAATACCATTTCCTAAAACGAATGGAAAGCCTTAAATGGAGAGGCTTCACTCAAACGGGCATAACATTTTATTCGGAGCTCGAAATTTAGCAAACTTGGTAACGTTGGAAAGAAGATCCAAATAACTTCAATTTGATAGTTCATGGGCCACCTAATTCTATATGTGCTAAAAGATATGATCGATTGAAGTTAGACCCAAGAAAAATCTCATAGTGAAACTCAATCGGAAAGAAGGTTTTCAACTCAACTTTATGCTAGGGGATTATAGTGACCTTAACATCTAAGAAAATTTAGAATCGCTCGATACAATCTTTTCCACAATAGAGATCTCGAATCTTAACTTTGAAATTTCTAGGATGTTACACAAAAGGAACGACCAGGTCACAAAACTGTCAGTCCCACCAAATCATAAATGAATTGTGATCGCTATGAGAAAACTCTAAACGCCGAAAAAATGTGTTTCAAGAAAAATGACCTAGAGGGGCATTACAACATCATTGCACCCATCTAGTACAACAAATACTAATTCACTTTAACACTTCATCATCAAATATTTTCTAAAAATAGTTCACCAAGAGAAGAAATAACAACATAATATATTTAGGATCATTACCAACAAGATAAATATAAGAAAAGCCTTCACCAAGATATTTCTTCATCATTGTAATTTTTATTCTCCTCAAATTTTCATTTTCGAAATTATCTTGAATAACGAGGTAACCTAAGGTGTTATCACATTTCAACAAAAAAAAATTCTCAAAGTTCTTTTTCTTTTAATAATCACATTACTCACAATTAATCACATCAGTATTAAACACAAAGTTGATATGCAACGTTTATAATAAGCGTGAATATATAAAATATATATATATATTACACATTTCTTTTTACTTCATCCAAAATCAAGTTGCACAATTTTAGCAAGCCACTCCCATACTTTCAAATATTTCAATATAAGAGAAATAACTTTTCCACAAATTATAAGAAACTGACTCAATTTTCTTGTAAATAAGGTACTCTTATGTATCTTGCAAGCATATTAACTAGCTTCTCCCAAAAGTTATTATAAATAAGGTACCCTTATGTATCTTGCAGGCACATAAAATAGCTTCTCCCAAAAGTTATCCGGTGCGCAAAAACTAACAAGCAAACAATGCATATTATTTCTTTTAAAAAATTATTTTCTTCTTGGCGACTCCTGGTTCAAGTTAGTAAGGAGAAGTATCTTCATTAATAGTTCATTCATTTTCATAAAATCATTAACCAAAATAAATTTACCATTTCTATCAAAACTACTATTTTTCATCTCCTTGTTTGATTTATTTTCTACTTAATATAAAATTGTCATGATATAAAATAAACGAACCCATCAAAATTTAACATGTCATATTTTAAGAAATCAATCAAACAAGTTAGGTTAGCATTTTCGTTCACAGCTAGAAACAATTTACCCAATTAAATCATGGTTGCAAAGGTTTTGCCAACAAAAACTAAACACATATAATTCTTAGTTAAACCACTCATAACATTTTTAATTTTTTTTGAAAAAAAATAAAGCACTCATAACATTTTCAAAATAACAATCTTTACTCAAACATATTTTTAATAATTGATTCAAATATTGAGAACATGAAATCTCAGTTGACGCCAATATTTTTTCGAATGTGATTTTGAGATGAAATTTATTTTTCAAGACTTTGAGTAGTAGTTCTTCAGTCAGTAAGATATATAAAGTCTTCTCCTCCATTACGTGAGTGTAAGTCAAAAAAATTATTTTGTTCACACAAATATATCTAGTAGCAACTAAAATCTATCACCAGTCCCTCAGACTGGCCACAATATCCACTTGAAAA
This sequence comes from Solanum chiquidenum, assembly GCA_029582725.1. Classification (NCBI taxonomy): domain Eukaryota; kingdom Viridiplantae; phylum Streptophyta; class Magnoliopsida; order Solanales; family Solanaceae; genus Solanum; species Solanum chiquidenum. Next base: position 25,696 of record JAJOOS010004010.1, read on the forward strand.
ATGACTACAACAATAATATCATATGTTTTATTCAAATTAATTTTTGACTTCACAGGATTGTCAGTTCCCCCTACTTTTTTATCGAAAAAATTATTATTACTTTTGGAACATGTTGTTGGGTTTTTAAGGTTTGAACAGGAAATGAAGGGTTGTGACTAGCTGAAGGGTTGTGACCTTTATGAAGGTTGTATTTTTTCTAAAGGGTTGTGACCGTTTGAAAGGTTGTGCCTTTTCTAAAGGGTTGTGACCTTTCTGAAAGGTTGTGTTTTTTCCAAAGAGTCCTGACATTTACCCTTTTTTGGCAATAATAGAGATACTCTCTATCATTTTTCTGCATTAAATTCTTCCCTTCTTTTGCGTACATTTCTTACAAAACAAAATAGATCGATCGTGTCTATATGTGTGATTCGTTGCTGTCATTTTGAGTTCGTTAAAATTATCAAAGTTTGAGGTACCGCTACTTCTGAAATGGTTAATCCATTTTATGTTGGAAGGAATTAATCTGCAACCTTAGGTACTTGACGGGATTAAATTTCTTAAGTACACACAGTGGGTCTGCGGACTCGGATAGTTCTTTTTTTTTTTCATCTTTTATTATTTCTTGTTTGCTAATCTGAATACAGGAGATAATAAGATTAAGAAATTTAATATTGATGGTATTTTCTGTGGTAAGGAAATTACTTTTATTTTCTAAGTTCTTTTTGTCGGAAAAAAAAAAAAGGAGAATTATTTTATCATATGATAAAAGAGATTTGAGATGAATTAGTACTACTTTAATATGTTCGAGTATATTTTTGTAGTAACTTTTTCTTGGATGGGTAAGATTATTTTTATTTTCTTCCCAAGTACATTCAAGCAATGCACCCCTTCAGTTTTCTTTTAAATGAGAAAAGTTATTTTGTGCATAAAGGCTAAGATGTGCACTTTAATTATTTTTCTTATATTCTTGATTTTATATAACTATGAGAAGAAGTAAATGAACAAATGTTGTCTCCTAACAATGTTTGTACATGAGTTTAATTTCATGTTGAAATTCAATGTCTTCTAAGTAAAATTGTAATATGATGGAAACTGAGAAAGAAAGAAAAAAATAGCAAGAAAAGTGACTTGCATGAAATTATTGTTGATAGATAGAATATGATTCAATGGGAGTAAAAATCAAGTTCTATCTTTATTTCTCTTGATTATTATTTTTTTCTATATCCTTTATAAGTTATGGATTTATTTCATAAATGTTTGGATAGATGGTCATTATGTGATGATATCAGAATATATCTTTATTATTATTAATATATATTCTGTTTAGAGGAGGAAAAATCCTTTTGTAGTTTTCTACTCCATGTGAAATTTGATTGTGTCTGACTTTTGGAGACTAAAATCTTCTGATTTTTTACTCCTTTGGTCTGAATAATATAATAACTTCACGAACAAATCATATTGTGCATTGGTTTGAAGAATATAGAAACTTCACCAATTTGTTAAATACTCTGTTTAAATGAATATTCTGACTTGAAGAGTATAAAATCATCGTCAGGAATATTAAGGCTAAATGATTTGAAAAAGATAAAATCTTCATCATTAGCTAGAATTATTGTTGTATATGAGGTTTCTGGAGATTAAAATCTTTCTGGTTTACTACTCTATCTGAATGTGAAATTGATTCGAAGAATATAAAAACTTCATCAGAATTCAAGGTTCATTCGGTTAACGATTAGAAGAATATAAAAACTTGATCGTTAAACTAGAAACAAGTTGTATAAATATTGAATCTTTATTGTTAGTATTTTAAATACTAAGTGATCTGTCTAATTGTGATAGAAAGGAAAAAAATACACTAGTGACACAAAATTAGTGATTTTTGTACCTTCAATGGGTGTTTGTATGGATTAAATTTCCAAAAAAAGGCTTCGTGCTGCCAATGTGTATTTTGATGGTATACACTTTAGAAGTATGGAAAAAAAATATGTAGAAAACAATTTCAAATAGTTGAAAAATATTTTCGAGAACATATTTAAAATGTGGGGGGTTCTTTATTTGTGATAAAGATAACATTAGCCTTACTATCTAATTTAAATTTGAAAGTACTAAATATGAAATTCTATGACATTCTTGTATTATGTTAGACCCACAAAATTCTTAAGTATATTTGATATTGTGGTCGTTGAATCTCTCTTTACTAGTATATGATATGACTAGTATAAAACCACAAAATTATATTACTCGTTCAAAGAAATTGTATTCTTTGATGAAAAAGTGTCACTTAAAATATTGTAATTTTTCATGAAAAGATGTCTATTAAAATAAATTTATATGTATAGACATGAACATTGGTGAAAAGTGATATGTTATGTTTGTGTTGTAAAACAAACATTTGAGTCATATTGCCCTTATTGGACCTATACGACTATGGTCATGGGTAATTCTATAAAAAATTGAATGTTATGGAAAGGTCCTTCTAAAAAGGACATCTGGCAAGGTGCTGATTCTAAAACAATGTATGTATTTGACAAAGTTATAAAAAATAAAGAACAAAATATTTGTAAGAAAAAGTTACCTCACGGAAGGTCTTTTCAAACTCAGTATTTATGTATGTTCTGACATGCTTGAATCAAACTGTTTGTGACATGAACGCTTGGGACATGTCAATTACAAAACCTTGCAAAAACTGATCAACTTAAAAGTTTTGCCTAACTTCTAGTGCAATAAATCAAAATGTCAAGTATGTGTTGAATCTAAGTATGTTAAGCATACTTATAAATTTGTTGAAAGTAATTTTAATCCCTTAAAATTGATTTACACTGAAATTTGTGATATGAAGTCAACACCATCTCGTGGTGGGAAAATGTGTTTCATAAATTTTATTGACAACTGCACTAGATATTGTTATGTTTATTTGTTGAATAGTAAGGATGAAGCGATACAAGCATCTAGGCAATATAAAACTGAAGTTGAAAATCATTATCATGATTAGAAGTGGTAGGTATGAAGAATATGAATTTTCTTTTGCAGAAATATATCTGAAAAATAGAAACATCCATCAAATTACTGCACATACTCACCTCAATCTAATGAAATTGTTGACAGAAAAAATTTGAACTTTGAAGGAAGTGTTGAATGTCCTACTTATAAGTTCAGGTTTACCATAAAATTTATGGGGGGATGCTATCATTATAGAAAAAGAGAACAACAAAAACTGTGTCTATTCAGAAAGAGAGAAACAAAAAGTTTTGTTTGTTAATAAAGGGAGCAACAAATAAAAAAATCTTTTGTTTGTTAAGAAAGGGAGCAACAAAAAGTTTTGTTTGTTCAGACTTTGTTGTATCCTGATAGAGAATTGCTTGTTGCCTCTTAAAGTATATACAAGCAATAACTCTTGAAAGATAGTGATCTAACAATATCCAATACAGTCTATTCCATATGAGAAATGGAAAGGAGGGAACTTTTCCCAAAAGGGTCATAATAGGACCTAAGACTATGGATTGTATGTTCATTGGATATGCTACAAATAGTAAAGATATCGATTTATGGTTCATAAGTCTGAACCGTCGGATAGTCAAGTGAAGGGTCTAAACGACCTTGGAAAGAACCAAAGGAGAATGTACTTTATAAAGAGATTCAGAGGCGTAGTAAATGTCAACAGACAAATTACTTCATTAATGAGTCTCATATATTCGAAGAAGCTATGTCTTCTATGGACTCATACCTTTTCGACAAGAGGATGTCAATAGCAAGATAGATTCAATCTTGAGCAACCATACTTGAGAGTTGATTTATCTTCCTCCGAATATAAACTTTTGTGTTCAAAGTGGATCTACAAAAGGAAAAAAAAGCTGATGGAACTATTGACAAATACAAAGCAATAGGCTTTAGACAATAGCAAAGCCTTGATTATTTTGACACCATAATAGCCACTAACTAGGATTACATCAATTCATATGTTAATTGCGCTAGTTGTGGTATATGGCCTTTAAATTCGTCAAAATAGATGTGAAAATATTTTTTAAAATAATGGAGAATTGGAGGAAGAAATTTGTGTGGAACAACCCGAAAGCTTCGTGGTTCCTGGTAAAGAAAAGTGTCACAACCCAGGGTTACCCCCTAGATGTAACAAGGCGTACAAGACTTCAAGAAGTCTCATACAAGCCCCTTAGCATATCATAACATAAGATAATTGAAAAGATGCAGAAATTTTAAAACATTTTCCATACAATCGAAGTCTTTTATAAAAGTAAAGTGGAAGTCTATTACACTTGTCTCAAACTATCTAAACATGAACATCTTTGGGACGCAGCCCATACAATAGTCTAAACATAAAATGAACGAAGATAAAGGAAATGGTGGCTATATCCTCGAATGCTATGACGATTCACCAATCTTCAACTCCTTGCTCTACTAGGAACCTAGCCACGGGGATGAAACTCAATATCACTAAACTCTACATTTGATAAGAATGTAGGCAAGAGTATGTGTTAGTACAATCAACTACTAAATATGATAGCTAGCATAATCATCAACAAAAGAATAACATAGGCATTAGTCAACATAAGACATATACCATAATCATAATAGACATTATCATAAGACATATGTTATAAGCATAAGAAATACATCATGTTCATAAGCATAGAAAATCCTTAGATCTTCATAACATAAGTAACCTTAAAGCATATTTGTACAATGCATGGATGAGACCCCATAATCTCACCCATGAGAAGTACCACTTTTAGGCCATCATAATCATACTTACCATCCTTGGATGTCATCCTTAGCTTAATTCTCATAGATAAGGGAACCTTCACCTTTAGTCAAACATATAGAGGAAGGCAACTATAGAAACAATCCAAGATAAGCATACAACATATAACAAAAACACTTCATAAGTCAGCTCAAGGCAAGCTTGTGCAATGCATGGATAAGACCCCGTAATCCCACCCAGGCTAAGCAAGTTATTTTAGGCCCTCATTCATATTCATCACCTTTGATGCAAACCAACATCATCTTTAAAGTCTTTTAACACTACAAGATATACTTCTTTAAGCATACCTTATTTAATACCTTATTTAATCATTTATCTTGTTACCCTTGAACACTATGAGATGCTTCTTTAAGCATGTCTTAGTTCATTACTCATCTTGTTATTCTTGAACACTATGAGATGCTTCCTCAATCAGGTCTTAGTACATAATTGTCTTTGAACTCTACGAGATACTTCCTTAAGCATGTCTTTAGTTCATTTATTACATTGAACACTTCGAGATACTTCTTCAAGCATGTCTTAGTTCATTATACTTTGAACACTTCGAGATACTTCTTCAAGCATATCTTAGCTCATTAATAATTTGTCTAGTTGGGATATAGCCTTAAACGACATGAAATCATGTGATCTTTCACATGATCCCTCCCTGTGTTACACACACCGTCAAGGGTTGGTCTACTTGCCTAAGGTAGAACCGGTTTGTTAGCTTAGTTGGATCCACTAGCTAACTTTCCTACGGGGCACATAGTTATAGGATACGGAGATTTCTACTAGGAAACCTGGACTCCACTTGGTGAAGGACTCCATCTCATGAGACATACTTTGGGAAACGCATACTCTACTTAGTGATAGTTACCATTTTGGAAGTTGGACTCAACTATGTGTGACCTCCATCTTATTTCAATATCAACTTGGTGCTAAGCATAAATCCCACAAGATAGCTTATTAAGTTTTTACTTTGACTCAAGTTTCATGGAAATATGTCTTTGACAATCAATCCAAGTTAATTCATTACAATAGCTCTTTAGACCATGTGTGAGAAACTATCACCATCCATGATCACTTTTACTCTTAGATTCAATTAGGTGAGAAAAGCCTTTCAACCTTAGAATTTTCATTATGTGAGAAAACCTTTCACATTAAGTTCATTATGAGTTCATGAGAATAACCTTTCAATCAGCCCACAACAACAACCTATTCATTAACACTTCAATCTCAAAGTGTACTCATAGCATTTACATAGATTCTATAAAAACATGCATACATTCATAATATAGATCATGTGGATAAACCTTCCACAATATTACCATATACACATCAACACTTATCAACTAGCTTCCCTCTCAAAGCCTTACTAGTCTTAACTCATCTTGTTAGCTTTACTCTCAAGACCTACTAGTCACAATTCAATCACATAATCTTTATTATAAAGCCCTAACAACAATCATTCATACCTTAGTCTCAAGACAATCCTAATCTCAACCCTTGCAATATATATCTCATCATCCATACTTGATCTTAGCCAATTCATGTCTATAATCTTTACTCCTAATCAATTCATGTTTATGTGATGCAATCTCAAGCAATCTATTATATATATCATCAATCTTAGAAGATCATCTCTAAATCCTCAATTTCTCCTTTCAAGGCATAAAATCCACTTACTTTAATTTCATCAATTAGACTAGGGTTATGCATAGAAAACATAAAATTTCATCTTAAAACATGATTCACTACTAATTCAATCATAAACAATGAATATCCACTCAATTGGATCAACATACATCATAACCCACAACATTGAAGAAACCTTAACTTAAATTGGGGAATTCTTCATCAAATTCGGGGAATTCTAGGGGGCTCCATGGATGGAAGAATCCATGGATGAATAAGCTATCATACATTGGATACAAATCCCTCACAAATCTTGGAAGATTAGAGACTTGACCTAGATTGAACCGTCTTCTTCTTTTTCTAGTTCTAGAGAGAGAAATATTTGAGAGGAGAGCTTTTGGGAAATTAGTTAGGTTCTTGGGAAATAATGACTTAATTGGGGTGGATAAAGGATTAAAATAGCTTATATAGGTGTACTAAGACTATACAAAATGACCTCCCTTAATAACCACCTAAATAGGAATTTACCAAAGTACCCTTCACTAGGCAGCCTGCTCCCAAGCACCATGGCAGGCTCCACGAGCTATGGTCCCTACCATGAGTTTTGGTCCTGCCCGTGGTCCTTGGGAAGTGTCTAATACATGGTGTCTTGGCCTCCAAAACTCTAAGGCATCTTCACGAGCCTTCCCACGAGTCGTGGTCTTCACCACTGGCCGTGAAGTGGCTCGTAAAGGTGAGCCATTCTTGGGAAGCTCAATGTAGCTACTGCCTTAGACACCATGAGTCGTGGTCCTCACCACTGAACGTGGTGGTAGTCGTGAAGTGGGGCAGTGTCTTGTCGATTTGGGGTAGCCTTGGCCCTTGGCTTGGGTCTTGCCCCTTTGCCTTGGGTCTTGCCCCTTTGTCTTGGCTCTTGTTTCCCTCACTCTTTGCCTAGTTGGCCTACTAGACTATGGGGTGTTACAAAAAGAAAGTCTGTAAACTTGTTAAGTCACTTTGTGGACTAAAAACAAGCGCTCAAATAATGACATGTGAAGTTTGACCAAACTACGTTGGCAAATAAATTCTAGATTAATGAATGTGATAAATGTTTTTACATTAAAGGCACTCCAAATCACAAGGTCAATGTTTGTTTTTATGTTGATGACATGTTGATCATCAAAAGAGACATTTCTGACATAAATGCTACTAAACATATGCTAGAAAGTAACTTTGATATGAAAGACATTAGAGTTACTGATGTGATTGAAAAAGTACTTGACAAGTTCAAGTAATTGGATTTCAATATTGTCAAGACTCCAATAAATGTGAGTTTTGTACTTCAAAATAATGAAGGCAAAAGCGACTCACAATTGGATTATGCTAGAGTATTGAGAAGTATGATATATATCATGAAGTGTACACTATCAGATATAGCATGTGATATTAGTAAACTGAGTCGGTTCATGAGTAAACTCAATCAAACTCATTGGATGACAATGAAAAGAGTTTTGAAGTATTTAAAACATACTTAAAAACTATTGTTTTGAATTATAACTAATATTCAATAGTATTGGAAGAATATAGTGATGCAAATTGAATCACTAGGTCAAATGAAGTAAAATCCACGAGTGGATATGTATTTACTCTTGGTGGAGGAGCAGTCTGTTGGAAATATTCTAAACAGAAATGAATTGCTCACTCTACTATGAAATTTGAGTTTATCACTCTAGATAAGGCCGGTAAATAAGTCGAATGACTCCGAAATTTTATTTTTGGCCCAAACCATTCTAGTATGCTTAAACTATGATAGTTAATTTGCAATAGGTAGGGCATGGAGCATGATGTATAATGAAAAGTCTCTTCATATATGATGTAGACATAATATCGTTAGAGAACAGTACTCCAGTGGAATTATCATAATTGACTATGTAAAGTCAAAGGATAATGTGTCGGATCCACTTACAAAAGGCCTAACTAGAGAGGGACTTGATAGATTATCAAAGGGAATGGGATTATGGACGAGGACAAGTCATTGTGGCGGTAAATCTACCTAGAAGACTGGAGATCCCAAGATCTTGGTTCAAGGAGATCAAACAAAGCCATTGATGACGGTTCAACATTGTCAAACTATATTTTATGGTCCATTCTCATGATAAGACAATGTATAGTAACAAGGATAAAGGCATTAGGACTTTTTAATGGTTTCTAAGTTTGATACAGGGTATATCAAATGGTGTATCTATGGGATAACACATTTAGAAATCACCAATGTAAGTCTGAAGTGTAAGCGACTTCAAAGAGAATCTGATAAGGCCAATTCTCTACGCACTTATAAACCAAGACGTGTTCATGGTTGAAATGAACAAAACAATGAGAATCAAAAACAGTTCAAGGGTTGATTGTGTTACTTATGTTGTCTAGGTATACATCAAAGCTCGGTGGTTCAAAGATATCAAATATACCGATTGATCGAGTACATTCGATATGTGTTCACAATGAAAAGTTCAAAGGAAAACACACTTATCCAGATGCAATCAATCCTTACTTACGAATCACACAGTTTTTCATGCATATGTTTTAACAATAGCCATTCCCTATTCATGTGGGGGATTGTTGGGTTTTAAAGGTGTGAACAGGAAATGAAGGGTTGTGACTCTCCTGAAGGGTTGTGACTTGTCTAAGGTTTGTGACCTTTATGAAAGGTTGTGTCTTTTCTAAATGGTTGTGACTATTTGAAAGGTTGTGCCTTCTCCAAAGGCTTGTGACCTTTCTGAAAGGTTGTGTTATTTCCAAAGAGTTGTGACCTTTACCCTTTGTTGGCTATAAATAGAGAGACTTTCTCTCATTTTTCTGCATTGAATTCTTCCCTTCTTCTACATACATTTCTTACAAAACAAAATTGATCGATCGTGTTTTATGTGTGATTCATTGCTGTCATTTTGTGTTTGTTGAAATTATCAAAGTTTGAGGTACCGCTACTTTTTAATGGTTAATCCATTTTATCTTGGGAGGAATTAATCTGCAAACTCGGGTACTTGAGGGGATTAAATTTCTTAAGGACACACAGTGGATTCTGTGGACTCGGATAGTTCTTTTTTTTCATCTTTAATTATTTCTGGTTTGCTAATTTGAATACAGGAGATAACATGTAACAATATTTTTCCTCATAAAAACAATAGAGTATTATAATATGTCGATATACCGTCTGACAGGACTTCAATTAATATCAAAACAGAGATTGTACAGGATTAGCTCTCATAACAAATCCCATAACCAAGCAGATTGTTCCACACAAACTGCCACTTTATTCCTTGATTTCTTCTAAGATTTGTGCATGAATTGGTTATTAATTTCACTTGCGCAAAAATTTAGACAGAAAACTACATGATTATTTTCGTGTTTCAAAATCATAAAGTAAATATTGTTAAGTTTGTTGGAATATATTAAAAATCACGAAACTCTCATAGCTTGAGGCATATCAATGACATTGTTCTTAAGGATACTTCACCTGTTAAAGTGTATTCGGTAGGATCCAACAAGATCTTCTAAGACTAATGTAGGAGATAGAAATTAACAAAGATTCATTTTAAGAGAACCTAGCAACACAAAATGAGAAGAGAAATATATTTTTTATAATATTACTCATTAAGTTGAATTCAAAAAAAAATTGGTAACTGTAAACTTCATTACAAGATTTGTCACTTCTGTACATTTTAGCACTCTGGATGTGGACATGTTCCACTCTCAGAATTCTACTATAACTCATTCTACCTCTAACTAGAAACTATTCTAAGGATAAAAATTAAGGTTTTGAATATATCCTTTTAGTCTAGGAATTATGCTAGCTCTATGATGAATGTCTTGTGTAATTAATCTGCTAAGCATGCTTATGTTCCTCTCCTTGGGTTGAAAATTTTTGAGGTTCCTTTCCTTCCATGTCTGATAAATTGTTGATGCTAGTGTCATTCTGTAAATAAATGCCATGATAGATTTGTGATTAGCATGCCCTGTGGCCCAGTCTGGTTCTTCACTCCATCCTTCACAGCCTCTGTTGATGAGTAGCCAATTCAGCATCTTCTACCATAGTTGCCTTGAGAAGCTACAAGTGAAAAACAAGTGCTGATGTGTTTCAACTTCGGCCTTGCATAATGTACATACATCATCATCTATGATTCCCCATTTGCTCAGTTTGTCTTTAGTGTATAGCCTCCTAGGTATAGCCACATATAAAGCAAATACCCATTTAAGACTGTCAAGATTGTTGCAAGTTAATCTTCTCCAGGGGACCTTATTGTATTCTCCTTTAAGCTTCTGATACATTCCATTGATATTGAATTATGTTTCCTCCATGATCTCATTTATCTGCAAACCCCTCTTTTCTAGCCATTGCCCTGTTGTAAGGATTTTCTTCACAGCCCATAATGCTTGCTTGACTTCTACCTCCCATTGTTTTCTACCTTTTAGATAGAAGGTATGAACCCACACAATCCATAGTTTATCCTTTTTCTTGCATAGGTTACACAAATATTTTAAAATGGCTGCTTTGTTCCACACATAAATGTCAGTAATATTAAGACCTCCAACAACCTTTGGCATGCATAGTGTGTCTCAGGCTATGAGTGCTTTCCCTTTACTTTGTGATTCACCATTCCAAAGAAACATTTTGCACATGGATTCTATTTTGTGTAAATATTTCTTAGGCAATAGAAAAATTTGTGACCAAAATCTTTGCATGGTTGATAAGATACTAGTCACTAACTGAAGCCTTCCTGCATACGATAAGAATTTGACTGTCCATGAAGTGATTTTTCCCATCATTTTATCTATGAGTGGTTGACATTGACTTATTGATAGTTTCTTTGAGCTCAAAGGCACCTCAAGGTATCTGAATGGAGGAACTCCTTTACTAAAGCATGTATGTTGTAGTATCTATTGTGTTTCCTCTGACACTCCACCAAAATATACACAGCTCTTAGCCTGATTAGCTATCAATCCTAACACCTTTGAGAATTGTTGGAAACATTCATACAATAGGGTAGTGGAGGAAACATCCCCTCTAATGAACAACAAGAGGTCATCAGCAAAGCTTAGTTGTATAATGTGTTGCTTGTGGCATCTTGGATGGTATTCAAATGCTAATTTGGACTTCATATTCTTCAGCAACCTGGTGAGATAATCCATAGCAAGAACAAATAGATAAGGGGATAAAGGATCACCTTGTCTTACCCCTCTCTTAGCCTGGAAAGCTGGACTAAGGCAACCATTTATCATGATTGAATATGATACTTTCCTAACACAAGTCATTACCCAATCTACCAACTTTTGTGGGATTTGCATGCCTATTAGAACATCCTCCAAGAATTGTCATTCCAAGGAATCATATGCCTTCTGCATGTCAATTTTAAACATACACCTTGGAGAAACTCCTTTCCTTCCATACCCCTTGACCAATTCATGACTCATTAGTACATTATCAGTTAACATTCTACCAGGTACAAATGCATCCCGACTTGAATCCACTAGGTACTCCATTACATTATGCAGTCTATTTGTGAGCATTTTTTAAATGATTTTATACATGGTAGTGCAGCAAGAAATAGGCATACACTCCTTAATAGATGTAGGATGTTGCGTTTTAGGGATAAGAGTAACATAAGTCTTGTTCAGAGGACCATACATTTCATTAGTTTGGAAAAAATTTAGGACACTGCAGTTACCTCCTCCCCTATGTCTGGCCATATTTTTTGAAAAAGTAAGCACTAAAACCATCCTCTCCTGGAGCCTTAGAGTTGCCAATGTTCCCCAATGATAACCTAATATCAGCTTCAGTAAATGGTTGAATAAGCTCTAGCTATTGTAACCTGGTAAGTCTAGGCCCAGCTTTGAGCACCTCTTGTTGTGCTACTGGCATGTGATTATTAGTTTGCCCTAATAAGTTTTGATAAAATCCCACAACTTCTTGTCTTATATCATTCACTTCTTTTATGAATATGCCCTCTTCTGTTGTTAGCATGTTAAATTGATTTTGTGACTTCATGTTCTTCATACTAGCAAAAAAGTAAGCATTGTTAGCATCCCCTATCTTGAGCCATTGCACTCTAGATTTCTGTTTATATATGCTCTCCTCTATCTGACTCCATTTTACCAGCTCAGCTCTCATTAACTTTTCCTCATCTATCATATCATGTTGTACTGGAGCCTCCCTCATTTTAGTCTGCATGGTTATAAGATCCCTCCTAATTCTTTGTACTTTCTCAGCAACACTCATAAATTCTCTCTTATTTAGTTTCTGCATCTCCCTCTTACCATTTTCAGGTTCCTCCAAATTCCTTTCATACCACCTCCTGTTATTTGCCAGTCTGCTTGAACCCCCTCTTTGAATTTTGGATGATCTCCTAGACAGTTATAAAATATGAATGGTCTTTTTTTTTCATCCTTTTGCTCCTCTATTATCAACCCCAATGGAGAGTGATCTGCAAACAAAGGGTCCATAGCCATGACTTGTGTTGGCATCTTATCCATCCATGCAGCATTGCCAATTGCCTTATCTATTCTACTGTACACATGTCTATTTTTCCATGTATATTCCCTTCCTCCTATCTGCAATTCAGCAAGATTACAATCCCTTAGACACTCTCTAAAATCTCTTACATCTGCATCTTTCACTTGACTCCCCACAGGCCTGTCCTCATGTGAAAGTATAGAATTAAAGACCCCCATAATCAACCAAGGTTCGATTATATTGTTATTCATTTGTTTAATTGTTGTCCACAAAGGTAATCTAGTAACTATTGTGTGCAGCCCATAAACTGCAGTGAATTGAAACTGAGTATTCATATGCTTGAGCATCACCACTCCATGAATGTACTATTTTGTATCCTCTTTTTTCATAAAATTCACTTTAGTAGGATTCCACATCACCCAGATTCTCCCTTTTACAGTAGTACTGTCGTTTGAGCAATATTTCCAACATGTCAGGATCTTATTGATAATTAAGCTTGTTCTATCATCTCTAACCCTATGTTCATAAATTGCTATGATCTTAACCTTATTCCTCTTCAAAAACAGCTTCAACTATTTTTGATTTACCTCTTGGTTGAAGCCTCTCACATTCCAGGTCACTATCATAGATATAATGGGGGTTTGACCGGTACCTCCCTAGTTCCTCCACCTATTTCCCCACTCTGCTGACCTCATTATAGCTAGATTCCCTTGAGTTGTTAGCAGTCCTTTCATCATGTTTCTCTCTTTTTGTGTTACTTTTGTGTCTTACAGTTTGCCATTCACCCTGTTCTTGTATTTCCTCCCCTTGTTGTTGTTCCCTCTCCACCTGCACCTGTATTGTTTCCTTTCCTATCTCATTGGTTTGTTCTTTACCCTTATTAGTAATATGAACCCATTATTTCTTCTTTCCTTGGTTCATTCCTTTCTTATGTATTTGTACTCCTAGCTTTTCTACATATGAGTGTCCACTTAAAGACACTTTTGGCAAAATATAGGTTTCCATTCATACCATACTTGTTGTTCTAATACTTTCCCTTTGGATCATGCATTTTAATCATTTTTGGCAAGGGCCTTGTGATATCCACTTCAACTAGAATCCTGGCAAATGATATCCTATTAACTTGAGATGTACATTCGTTAGCATACAAAGGTTTCCCCAGACTACTGCCAATTTTACTCAATACCACTGCATTCCAACAGTTAAGAGGTAGATTTGGAAGTTTAACCCACAATGGTATAGTTGTAAGGATCTCCTCTTTGAAGTTGAATTCAGGTACCCATGGCTTCATGATTATTGTCCTTCTCATTAAGTAATGTAGTGTTGAGCATAGCACCTTATCCCTTTCTTCCTCATTTGTAAATCTCACCACAAAATACCCATCCTTATGGTATAATATTATAGGTTTGATAGTAAAGGTACCCTGCTCACTTACAAATCTTTCCATAGCTCCTATAGATGGTGCAGTTCCTACGTACACAACAATTGAAGGTACCCATTTTGCATTATCTCTAGCAACATCCTCCTCCAATATTTCCACTACTTTCTCCCATTCTATTATTACTGGAGGAATATAGTTTAGATTCATACCTTTCGTTGCCAATTAATTAGTCGCAAATAGGTTGGTCCATGGTGTCGCTGTTGTTTCCCCATTAGATCAAGCTTCCTCTGAGTGGTTCCTGAGGGTTTTGACTGTATTACTATCCCATTGGTTTCCACCGGAATTTGAATCTGCCCAATTCTGCTTCCATGCTTCTTAGCTAATTCCGGCCACTGCTCATCCCTATCTGGTGTATCCTTCTCCTTCTCCACCTCAACTGGAACTCCTTCAGGTGTATTCATTAACCCCACTCCTATTAGTGTGTGTTGAGCCTGTAATTGAACTACTCGCAATACCCTGCATTATTTCTTCCTCGCGATGTCACTGGATCTCCCTGCGTGGTCGACCCCTCCGCATTCCGGCTAGGTGCAAGTTAGTGCACACTAACGTGCGCCTAAGCTCTGAGAGAGAGAGAATCTAAAAACAATGCTACCAACTGTCATATACATAAAATCGTAACTAGTGTCATCAGAGCTTTTGACCAAATGACTAGATTTAAGTTGGAAAAAAACATTTGAGAACTCCAAATTTCCTTATTAGAAAAAGATTCTTAAGGCAATATAATGAATATAATCAATATTTTAATTGATATCAAAATAATGGCTAATAAAACAGACGTAATTAAAGATTAGTAATTATGGATAAAATAATATAAATAATATAATTAATATTATTACATTTGATATATAAACTAACACAAATAACTTTTGCAGGCAAATTAAATAGCATTAATATTGTGACATTTTTATTTACAATCAGATTGTCACTAATGTAAGATTCTATAAAAGTATATAACGGGAAAGATACCTCCTTTTAATTTAGAACTAAAGTTAAAGGGCAATGGGAATATATTAGGTATGGTTGTCAAATTGAGCTCAAATATAGGTAACAAGTCTAAGTTGTTCAAAATTTTATGGGTTAAACTAACATAATTTGAATTGGGTAATTCTCAACTCATTCAAGCTTTAATCCATTTTAAAAGAATATTCATTTGAACTCAATTTAATATTTAATTTCAATCTATTTTAAGACTCTTTATTTGCATTGGCGTAATGTATGTTTTCATATTGAAGGTAAGAATTACTTTCTATTTTATATCTTCTTGATTTATCTATCCATTTATAACTTATTTTTATTATTTTCTTGAGTTTAAATTCAAATTGTGGTATAAATAACAATATATTAAAATTATTGAGATTAAGTGAGTCATTATCCAACTTGATTTTTAGTCCATTTAAGCTCAAAGTAAATTTGAATGGATTATAACACAATCTGATTGTTATTTGAATTCATTTTAATATTGTAGACGGTAAAATTCGCGTCGAGAATTTTTTATCAAGAATGGAAAATAATCGCATTAATAATATTTATTATTTCAAAGAGCGAGCGTTACAATCTCTATTATTCCTCTGATTCGTCTTTTCAGATGTAAATTGAAGGGTTCTTGAGCTTGATCTTGAATTTTGAATTTGTTCTTGGACTTTAATCTTGGATTCAAAGGCTTTAAAGTTTGTTCTTGAATCTTCGATGAACTTTAACTTTATCTTGATCTTGACTTCTAGTTGAATTCAAGGGCTTCGAGTTAGATCTTGAATCTGGTGGTCTTGATTTTAATCGTTCTTGATCTTGATCGTTCATGAACTTGAACGCTTGAATTCTTGAATTCTTGAACTTGTAGCTTGTAGAGAAATTTGTGATTTTTTATCCACGAGCTTTCTCTAGCCTCTTATTAGAATTCTTGGTCCCTTTTCTCAATTATGAGCACCCCTATTTATAGTTTTAAAATAGAGGAGTTGTGATTGAAACATGATTCCCTTCAGCCAATCAAATTTAAGTGTCATGACATATGGGCTTTATGGAGCGGGCTTTAATTAAACCCATATATATTGGATTTTAATAATTAATTCAATTATATTAATCCATAATATTTAGTTGGACTAATATATTCATGAATTTAATATAATCTGAATCATTTAATAAAAGGAATGTTTTTAAAATGTCAACATTTTGACATTTAATATGACCCCTTAGCCACACTTTCAATATTTATTTAAAATGTCAATATTGTAGTTTGTTATGTATCTTATTAATGTATTTTTTATTTGTTTGATTGTTAGATTTGCAAGAATACAATTATTTAATAACAGAAAGGAGAAAATCAGGGAAGAAAATATTTTTAAAATGAATATATCACTTAAAATTCTCATCAATTACAATTTCAACGAAATCCCCTTTCTCATTCGATTGGATCAACAGTTTCAATCTCCATTTTTCTCCTTTCTCAAGATCATCGATTGTATCCCCGTGGTAAAAATTGTATTACATGACTGCCAAATATATTATTATTTTATTTTGTATTACAAAAATATTACTGATTGTATCACAATATAATTTAATCATTACATATGAATATGATTTATGAAAGGATACAAGATTTTGGGGAAAAAATAGCATATATGGTGGAAATAATACAATCTATTGAGGAATGATACAATATTCTAAAAAAAATTGACTGTGAAAGAAATAGGAAAATAAATAACACACATCGTGGAAATAATACAATCTGTTGAGTTTGGATACAATATTCCAAAAAAATTACAAAATTGACTAAGAAAAAATAGGATACATCTATACTTAATAAATACAAATTCAGTTGACATACTAATTGGAATGACTACAAACTAAACAAGAAATACAATGTTCTTAATAAAAATACAAATGTTGAGTAAAAAAAAAATCAAAATTGACAACCAAAAATTAATATGAATACAATTCTGATATGAATACAATTTTTGCAATCTTCTTCCTTGACTCTCTCTCTCTTTCTTCTTCTTCTTCTTCGTCTGCTATGTTTCTTTTTTCCGATTTTTGTTCGCCAAATCCAAATTCAAATATGTATTCACTTGTGCATTGTTAACTCTATAAGCAAAATTCGAAATTAACAAAATATGAATGTATAAAAAATCAAACAATATATGATGTATGAATGTCAATGTAGATTACTACAATCTACTAAATCTCAAATATGAAAACAAAATCACAAAAAATCAAACAATAGTGTTTAAAAGCGAAAAATCCAAAATAAGTTTTTTTTTTTAAAAAGGAAATATCAAATAATACTTGGTGAATACGAAAATAAACTCACAAAAAAATCAAACAATATTGTTTAAAAGACGGAAAATCCGAAATACAAAATACTTGGTGAATATGAAAATATACTCACAAGAAATCTCACAAAATACTTGTTGACTTCGAATTTACCTTTATCAATGAGTGAATAATCTTTTGAATTAATTGTGAGATTTCTTGAATAAAGTGTAGTAAATTTGAATAGTTAATTTTCTTGAACAAGAAAGGAGATAACAATGGTGAAAAGGGAAAGAGAGAGAAAAGAGTAATTTGGGGTAAAACCTAGAAAGAGGGTTAAGTGGGTAATGGGGTATTTTATAAAAAAAATTACCGGATGGGGAGTAAAAAATGGTCTAATGTGGGCCTGATTTGAGAAATAAATGAAAAGGAAATTAATTATATTAGAATTCAATTTATTTTATAAAATATTGACATATTGACATTTTTAATAATTATTTTAAAGTGTAGATATTTTTAATAATTATGTTAGGGATTGTGACTAGTTTGCTAATTTTTCCTTTAATAAATGTATATTTACTGTCTTTTAAATGATTACAAATGCCCCCTGCTTCAAGTGTTGTCAAGATATTTTGTCTTTTGAAGACTAATCTTGAAACATTAATTACACAATAATTATATACATGTAATTTAAATATATTTAATTGACATACCACTCCAACATAATTAGAGTGGCTTAATTGGAGTAAATAATTGAATAGCCATATAACTGACGTCTATGGCCGCTTGTTGACCATGTCAACTAACTAGAATAAGGAGGAGCCAATTTCCTCTGAGCTCCAATTTTATATATATTTTGCACCTTTCCATAGTTGATTAGAATACATCATCGATACAGAAGAACACCACGTCAACCAAATAGAGTCCCAACTAGAATTGAACACGTCTTGTAGAGTCCCACGCATCTCATCCACCTTAAGGTATGAAAATTTAAAGAAAAATCCATGAAAAGACCAGCTTAAGGTGCAAAGAGACAATGCCGTCCACCTTAAGACATTGAAATTTAACAACTTGCATATTTGGAGGATTTGAAGACTTTAACTTGCAGAATTGACAAATTAGAAGACTTTAACTTGCAGAGTTGGAAGATTTTAATACTTCAACTTGCATACTTGGAGAATTTGAAGACTTCCACTTGCATACTTGGAGGATTTGAAGACTTCAACTTGTATACTTGGAGGATTTGAAAACTTCAACTTGCATAGTTGAACGACTTGAAGACTTCAACTTGCATACTTAGAGGATTTGAAGACTTCAACTTGCATACTTGGAAGATTTGAAGACTTCAACTTGCATAGTTGAAGGACTTGAAGACTTCAACTTGCAAACTTGACTGAATTTAAAGACTCCAAGCATACTGTTAAAGAAGCTCATATTTTATAAGGGTTTTCCCCCTATTGACCCATCAATACTTTGTGCAAGTCTGAAGTTTGATGAAATAAAATAAAATACTTATATAACTTTAACTTTCATGTGACGAATCAAGAGGGAACATGTGGTTTTTTTTTACACTCATGCAACTGAACTTAGAATATGGTTTTAAGCACCTACGTACCTTAGTGAAGAGGATCAAGTTACAACGTAGTTATGGAGAGTGTTTTTTTTTGTTTTTTTGGGTGTTCCGTACACAGTTTATACTCTTACGGACTAAGAGTGACATGCAAGTTATGCTTGTACCTTAAGGAGCATTTTTTACTTGAAGATTTATTAAACTTTGAAGAGTTTTATGATATACAGTTTAGGCTCGTGTGTTTCAAGAAGTATTTCAACTTGAAGAGTTAACTCAAATTTGAAAAGCTTTGTGACATACAGTTTAAACTCGTGTTTCGAGGAGTATTTCAGCTTGAAGATTTAACTCAAATTTGAAGTGCTCTGTGACATGCAATTTAAACTCGTGTTTCAAGAAGTATTTCAGCTTGAAGATTTAACTCAAATTTGACGAACCTTGTGACATGCAGTTTAACCTCGTGTTTGAAGGAGCATTTCAACTTGAAGATTTAACTCAAATTTGAAGAGCTTCAAACTTAGATATTTAGCTCAAATTTGAAGAGCTTTGTGACATATAGTTTAGGCTCGTGTGTCTAGGAGCATTATAACTTGCAGTTTAGGCTCATGAGATGAGGAGCATTATAACTTGCAGTTTAAGATCATGCGATGAGAAGCATTTGTAACTTGTAGTTTAAGCTAATGCGTTAAGAAGCGTTGTAACTTGCAGTTTAAGCTAATGCGTTAAGGAGCGTCTAGATATACATTGACTCTTCAAAGTCATCTTCGGTTGCAGACTTGCCCCCACTTTGGAGTTCTTCTATATCTTCATCTTCATTTGGTCCATAGACAGGATATCGTTGATCTTCTCTTAAATTCATGATTAATTTCATGTCATGTGCATGAGTTGCCAACTCTTTGAATGTATTGGGCTTTAATCCTTGCAAAATGTAGTAAAGACCCTAATTCATGTCTTGGATGCACATTTGAATGCCATAAGTTTCACTAAGGCGATCTTTGCAATTGAGGCTCAGACTTCTTTAACGATTGATAAAGTCAACAACTAGCTCATCTTCACCTTGACGATGCTTTGTAAGTTCAATCATACTAACAACACAACGCATACTATATAAATGATTGATGAAATCTTGCTCTTACCGCTCATAACAATCTATAAAATTAGCTTCGAGATCTGTGTACCAATCAAATGCATTTTCTCTGAGAGATCGAATGAACTCTTTAATAAGATAATCACCATGCATCCCAACATCATTGCATGTATCGATAAAGTGTGTTGTATGTTGTTTGGGATTTCCTTTGCCATCAAATTGTTGATACTTAGGAGGTTGATAGCCCTCAGGCATTTTCAGAGGAGACATAAATCTCTTTGATCTTTGTTTACTTTACGCAAGACTCTCCTTCATTTTTTTAGGAAGCTTCGGAGGTGCTTGACTCGATCTTCTCTCAATCATGTTATCCATTTTATTTGTTAGCTTGGAAAGTTTAGCATCTTGTTCGTGTGCGCACTTTGTCAGGCCTTCAATTGCTTTAATTAAACTTGCTAGTTGTTCTTCTATAGTGAAAGACATTTTGATATTTTGTGTTTCTTGAAAATTTTAAATGAGAGGTAGAGATTGTCCCACTGGGTGTGCCAAAATTTGTAGATAATAAAATTCGCGACGAGAAAATAATAATCAGGAACGGAAAATAATCGCAATAATGGTATTTATTATTTTAAAGTGTGAATGTTACAATCACTATTATTCCTGTGATTTGTCTCATCTTTTCAGATATAAATTCAAGGGCTCTTGAGCTTGATCTTGAATTTTGAATTTGTTTTTGGACTTTAATCTTGGATTCAATGGCTTTAAAGCTTGTTCTTGAATCTTCAATGAACTTGAACTTTATCTTGATCTTGACTTCTAGTTGAATTAAAGGACTTCGAGATTGATCTTGAATCTGGTGGTCTTGATCTTGATCGTTCTTAAATTTGTATAGCTGCATAAAATTTGAATTTGTATATAATTAAATTGAGTTAAAACAATTGTATTTGTATATCAAATCTCTTTCTCGCTTAATACAAATACAAATTATACATTTTATTTTATATAATTTGTGTTTGAATAGAATGAGAAAGAGAGAAAGGCTAAACAGAACTGGGCAGGTGAAATTTTTTATTTGTATAATTATAAGTGTATAGGACGAAGAGATATGTATTTGTATTTGTATATACATGTAACACCCCAGAAATTTTTTTAGCTAAGACTCGAACCATCCTTCGTTGTGAGTATGATTTTACCGAGGAATTAAAATTTTATTAAGTGTTAAGGTCACTAGATGTAGCACCTTGAGTTCCAAGAAGAACTAAAGAGAGTTCATTCAAGTCATTCCTAAGTTCCTTTAAGTATAGGGTCAACTTCAAACGACCATAGACTTCGGTACATGATGAGTTTGGTGACTCATAATATATCAAATGAAAGGTCTTTGAATTATCTTTCCAACTCCACCGAGTTTGCTACGTTTCAAGGTCGAATGAGTGAGATATGCCCTTTTGAAGTCAAGTTGTCCAGTTAAGGAAAGTTACCCAAAAATAGTAAGGGGTATTTTGGTCTTTTCCTTACCCAATCATATTTAATTCATTTTTAGTAAGGTTTTAATGGTCTAATCCGAATAGGTTTAGTTTTATAATCCTAATATATGCCTAGGGTTTTAGTTGAAAGTTCAAGAAGAGAAAAGAGGAGAAAAGAGGAAAGGATCAATGCGTTCATCGAGGTTCTTGAGTTTTGTTGAGGATTTTCTCCATGGGCTTGATCACTAAGAGGTATGTAAGTTTCAATAGTGTTGGGTTTGTTCACCCACACGCCAATCATGTTAATTTCAGCGAAATTCATTCTAGAAAGTTGAAAGTTTGGTGTTCTTGAATTGTGTTCTTTAAATTGGCTTCCGTTCTTGAGTTTAGATGGGATTGATGAGTTCTTGAGGAAATAGTGTCAATTTAAGAGTTTTGTTTGATTAGATTCTTGTGTACATGTAGTGGGTATCTGAATCTAAAGAGAAAGCGAGAAAAAGAATCGAATTTAGGCGAATTGGGGTTAGAAAATTAGGAAGAAAAATTGGAATTAGGTACCTGGTCCGCGACCTGTTTCTCAGAAGTGAAATTTTTTCTCTCTGCGTCGCGGAGAGAATGCGGACCATACTGTTTCAAAAATTATTTCAACCAAACATTATAATTCATCTCCGTGTCGCGAACGTTCTCCCAGACAGTGTTTTTCATCCGTTTCTCATTATTAACTATCTAAAACACTTTTAATGATCACAATATCTTTCCTATCACAAATCATAACCTTGAATTCATAATTCAAATTCTAGGTAGACCTAAGAGTTAAGTCTTAAGAGTTCTTTCAAACATTTTGAGAAAGTCCCTTCTTCTACAATTTCTAATAACTTGTCCCAAGACTCGAGTAAGTGAGTATGAGAATGAGGAGAATGTATTCATGAGTCTACTTTATCATCACGATATCCTTCGTATCATGAACCATAATTCTTGAATTCATAATTCACATTCAAGAGAGAGTTAAGAGTAGAGTTCAAGAAAGTCTTTGAGTTCAATTGTGAATCCTTTGAGATCAATTATTGATTTGAAATGTGGTTTTGAGAAAGTAAGTATGAGAATGAAAAGAGTCGTATGCATGAGTTCCATAATGTTCTTTAGACCCTTGATTCGAGTCGTTCATGCTCATAAATTATGCATGAACTCCATACATTAAGTATCTTCGAGAGGAGTAGCATCTTCGAGTTCTAAGTCTTTGAGCATTGAATTCCTAATTATTTTGAGATTTTATTCCAAATCATGGGACTATTACATATTACCCATGGAGTCCATGAGTTGAGTTGTTCATACCCATAATTCTGCATGAACCCTATGAGTTGAACATTCTTGAGATGAGTAGTATCCTGAAATACATGAGTTGAGTTGTTCATGCCCATAAATCCGCATGAATCCTCTGAGTTGAGCATTCTTGAAATAAGTAGTCTAATTGAAGTTCTTTAGTTCTGAGTTGTCAAGTTCCGAGTATTGAGTTCTATGTATGGTTATAGAAAACCTTGAACTGAGTCGTTCACATCCATAATTCGACATGAACCTTATTTTGAGAAGTCTTTTTATAAATTTTTCTAAACTTGTTTTAAGACTTGAGCACTTCAGTTGAAAAAGAGCAGAGTTGAGTTCATTTTCCTTAAAATGATATATGGGAACTAAGTGTTACCAAGAGTAAATGTTTTCACATTTAAAAGAGAGGGAAACTGAGATTTCCAAAAGAGTTTTGAGCAGTTTGAGTAACATCTCTTTTAAGAGAAAGATTGTTGAGTAATAATCTTAAAACACAGAAAGAGTTATGTTTTTAAACATATGAGTTGCGTATATTTTGGGAGTAGTATTGAGCACCGATATGGAGACGAGTTCAAATATTTCAAGTCTCCATAAACCATGTATCCAATGTGGGTAGAAAGGGTCATACTTTTTGGATGATTCCTTAGTGCTTTTTAGCATAGACTAGTGGATCCACTTAGTTGAGAGGTTCTATTCCCCGGCAAAGTGTAGGACAGTTCTGGCAGTGTGGGCGAGACGATGTATCATCACATAGCTCATAGTGATGGTTTTTAGTTAAAGAAACTCCCACAGAGTTATATTGTATTTTTATTTATACAAATTGAGTTATTATTTTATTCTTCAATACTTTGAGCTGCTATCTATTGTTTTAAAAGCTTTCCATATATCGCATCTTTCAACGTTCCTTTATCTTGAGTTAAGTATCTTGAGTTGAGTACCTTTGAGTTGAGTATCATAACATTGAGTTGAGTATCTAATCTTGAGTTGAGTATCTTGAGTTGAGTATCATATCATTGAGTTGAGTATCTAATCTTTCAGTTGATTATCTTATTCTTGAGTTGAGTTTAGTTGAGTGAGTTGAGAAGAAGTAAGTATGTTTCCTTTTTAATAAGTTGAAGCTTATGTTTATGATTTAGAATTCCCCTTGCATGCTCGTATATTCCATGTACTGAGCCATTTGGCCTGCATCGTTTCATGATGCAGATACAGGTATTTAGAATCATTAATAGGTGCTTCGTTGATACCACTTGCAGTTCAAATTAGCTATGGTGAGCCTCCTTGCTTTCGGAGGATTTCATTTACTTTTCAGTTGTTAGGATGTCGTGGGTCTTGTCCAGACTTCCATCTTTGTTAGTTAGAGGCTTCATAAATAGACAATAGAGTTTCAGAAGTCTGTTCATTTATTTTGTTAAATATTTAAAAACTTTATTTGCCTATTTATGGTGAGTTGAATATATTATTTTATTCAGAGTTATCTATTCAGTATTGTTCATATTATTTTAAAGTTGAGTATTGGAATTGAATTCAGTTTTTTTTTATGTTTTTGCATGCTTGAGTTAGTCTTCCAATTGTAGTCAGCCAAGATGAGGGTTCGCTTGGGGACCAGCAATGGTTTTCGAGTGTCGGCCACATCTAGGGTGTAGACTCGGGTCGTGACAAACTTGGTATCAGAGAACAAAGTTCAAGTGTATGAGGGTGTCTATGAAGCCGTGTCAGTAGGATCTTATTTATGGTTGTGAGGGCCCCACTTCTATAAATTAGGGACTACATATATTTAAGAAAATTTTCCCATCTTTCATACTCTTAATCGTGTAATAGAGCTATGTCATAGAGATTTATTCTAACTCGTTTGTTCTTAGATTCATTCGAATACCCCTCATACTAGAGGTGGTTGAATAGAAAAGTCAGTCCTTTGTCAATGAGTTGTTCTTAGCGAAAATCTTGAGAAAGTCATGAGACTCCAGAAGGGATTGAGAGAAGCCCATGAGTGAGTTTAAGTATCAAATTCGAGTAAATGCACTCATGTTCATATGAATCATGCGCTTGAGCTAATATCGAGTTGTACTCTCTTCTCTAAGTCTTGTTTCAGCTGAGATCCTTATGATAAAGTATGTTTAGAGCTTGGGTAGTATTTTCACCCTAAAGGATAGTATGAATGACAAGATAATGCGCAGTAGTAGTGAAAGAGCCTAGAGTTAGAGAAAAGTATATAGAGGTTTAGTAATCTAAGTAAGGGATATGGTATTTTAACAAGCTATGTTACTATACGCATGCACCTAGTAAGTTAGTAATGAGGATTTTTCCCTTATGGGTAGACTAAGAAATGATGAGTTGTGAAGATTTCATCATAGGAGGTAGAGTGTTTTGTAGCTAGAAAGGAGTTTGTGATGAAGTGTCATTGTGTAGGTAGTCACCAAGTGCAAATGCTGAATAAAAGAGAAGGAGTATACATGAGGTGATAGATCTAATCTAGGCTTATGATTTTGAGGGAGAGCCCATAATATTCAAAGTGTTATAGAACTAATTAGGCATTGATGTATAGTGAATGAGTGAACAGTACTCAAGTTGTGAAGGAAATGTGATAGTAAACTGTAAGTATGAATACTAGGAGGTAAGGATTGCCTATTTGTCATAAGGTCCTAGTGGACGAGTGTTTATAAATTTGTATCCAGTAGTTGTAAGTTATTATAGTAAGCGAGCAATCATATTAATATTAAGGTTTACTCATAAATATTAAGCTTGAATTTGAGATGAGTGTCATAATAAAAAAAATGGCAACATGAGGGTGATGATGTTAGTCTTGAGATTTGATCTAGAAGACTTGACATAGATTAGGTGAGGAATTGAGGTGATAAGATGCAATAAATATGAGTGGTACAATGAGAGACCCTAACGTTTAGATAATGGCAGTGAAGTGTGGCTAAGTCACAAAAGTAACAAAAGCATTAAGAGGTGTGCCAAGATGGTATGTTAACAGATGAGGTTCCAATTAAGTTATAATTTTTCATGTGTGCCTAGATAGCATATTTGAGTTGTCAATGTCGAATAGGTCCATAGCTTTCAAGTGCTAGCTTTAGACCTAAGGGGGAGATGATAAGATGAGAAATCAAGTCAAGTGTTGAGAATTTCTTAAGGAGTTGGTTTGTAGGATTCCATGGAGTTGTTAGAGTACTAAGCTTGAATGTGGTGTTCTTCAACATTAGGTGGTTCTTTATATGAGCCCAATGTGGTGGTAAAGAGTAATAGTCTTGGGATGAGACTTCCCTATAGAGAGGTATAGAACCCGAACCTTAGGATTTTTGGTTAAGCTTGAATATAGTAAGAGCATAACATTAGACTCAGACCTTAGTAAGAGTAACCTCGTTCCATACCCAGTCCAGCCGTCATTCGAGGACGAATGATCCCAAAAGAGAGATATTATAACACCTCAGAAATTGTTTGAGCTAAGACTCGAACCATCCTTCATTGTGAGTAGGCTTTAGTATTAAGGTCACTATATGTAGCACCTTGAGTTCCAAGAAGAACAAAAGAGAGTTCATTAAAGTCATTCCTAGGTTCCTTTATGTTTTGGGTCAGCTTTAAACGACCATAGCCTTCAGTACATGATGAGTTAGGTGTCCCATAAGATATCAAATGAAAGGTCTTTGAATTATCTTTCCAACGCCACCGAGTTTGCTATGTTTAGAGGGCGGATCTGTGAGATATGCCCTTTTGAAGTCAAGTTGTCCAGTTAAGGAAATTTACCCAAAAATAGTAAGGGGTATTTTGGTCTTTCCTTACCCAATCAGATTTAATTCATTTTTAGTAAGGTTTTAAGGGTATAATCCGAATAGGGTCAGTTTTATAATGCTAATATACGCCTAGGGTTTTAGTTGAGAGTTCAAGAAGAGAAAATAAGAGAAAAAAGGAGAAAAGAGGAAAGGATCAAGGCGTTCGTCGAGGTTCTTGAGTTTTGTTATGGATTTTCTCCATGGGTTTGATCCCTAAGAAGTATGTAAGCTTCCATAGTGTTGGGTTTGTTCACCCACACGCCAATATTGTTAATTTCAGCGAAATTCATTCTAGAAAGTTGAAAGTTTGGTGTTCTTGAATTGTGTTCTTGAAATTGACTTTCGTTTTTGAGTTTAGATGAGATTGATGAGTTTTTGAGGAAATCTTGTCGATTTTAGAGTTGTGTTTGATTAGATTCTTGTGTACATATAGTTGGTATCTGAATCAAAAGAGAATTGAGAAAAAGAATCAAATTTAGGTGAATTGGGGTTAGAAAATGAGAAAGAAAAAGTCGGCCAGGAAATAGGTACCTGGTCCGCGACCTGTTCCTCAGAAGTGAAATTTATTCTCTCCGTATCGCGGAAAGAACGCGGTCCCCACTATTTTAAAAATTATCTCGACCAAACATTATAATTCATCTCTGCATTGCGGACTTGCTCCCTAAACAGTGGTTTGCAACCATTTCTCATGATTAACTATCTAAAACAATTTTAAATATCATGATATCTTTCCTATCACAAATCATAACCTTGAATTCATAATTCAAATTCAAGGTAGAGTTAAGAGTTAAGAGTTAAGTCTTGAGAGTTCTTTCGAATATTTTGAGAAAGTCCCTTTGAGTCTTTTGAGGAGTCTTCTACAATTTCTAATAACTTGTCTCAAGACTCAAGCAAGTGAGTATGAGAAAGAGGAGAATGTATTCATGAGTCTACTTTATCATCACGAGATCCTTCGTATCAAAAACCATAACTCTTGAATTCATAATTCACATTCAAGAGAGAGTTAAGAGTAGAGTTCAAGAAAGTCTTTGGATTCAATTGTGAATCCTTTGAAATCAATCATCGATTTAAAATTGGTTTTGAGGAAGTAAGTATGAGAATGAGAAGATTTGTATGCATGAGCTCCACAATGTTCTTTAGACCCTTGATTCGAGTCGTTCATGCTCATAAATTCCGCATGAACTCCGTGCATTAAGTGTCTTCGAGAGGAGTAGCATCTTCGAGTTATAAGTCTTTGAGCATTGAGTTCCTAATTCTTTTGAGATTTTATTCCTAATAATGGGACTATTACATATTACCCATGGAGTCCATGAGTTGAGTTGTTCATACCCATAATTCCGCATGAACCCTATGAGTTGAACATTCTTGAGATGAAAAGAATACTGAAGTCCATGAGTTGAGTTGTTCATGCCCATAATTCCGCATGAACTTTCTGAGTTGAGCATTCTTGAAATAAGTAGTATCATTGAAGTTCTTGAGTTCTGAGTTGTCGAGTTCCGAGTATTGAGTTTTATGTATGGTTATTGAAAACCTTGAATTGAGTCGTTCACATCCATAATTCGGCATGAACCTTATTTTGAGAAGTCTTTTTACAAATTTTTCTAAACTTGTTTTAAGACTTGAGCACTTGAGTTGAGAAAGAGTAGAGTTGAGTTCATTTTTTTTTCAAATGATATATGGGAACTAAGTATTCGCAATAGTAAATGTTTTCACATTTAAAAGAGAGGGAAACTGAGATTTCCAAAAGAGTTTTGACCAGTTTGAGTAACATCTCTTTTAAGAGAAAGATTGTTGAGTAATAATCTTAAAACACAGAAAGAGTTATGTTTTTAAACATATGAGCTGAGTATATTTTGGTAGTAGTATTGAGCACCGATATGGGGACAAGTTTAGATAACTCAAGTATCCATAAACCATGTAGCCAACGTGGGTAGAAAGAGTCATAATGTTGAGATGATTCCTTAGTGCTTTTTAGCATAGACTAATGGATCCACTTAATTGAGAGGTTCTATTCCTCTGAAAGGTGTAGGACAGTTCTGGTAGCGTGGGCAAGACGTTGTATCATGACATAGCTCATAGTGATGGTGTCAGTTAGAGAAACTCCCACAGAGTTATATTGTAGTTTTTTATATACAAACTGAGTTATTATTGTATTTTTCAATACATTGAGTTGCTATCTATTGTTTTAAAAGCTTTCCATATATCACATCTTTTATTGTTGCTTTATCTTGAGTTGAGTATCTTGAGTTGAGTATCTTGAGTTGAGTACCTTTGAGTGAGTTGAGTATCTAATCTTAAGTTGAGTATCTTAAGTTGAGTACCTTTGAGTTGAGTATCATATCATTGAGTTGAATATCTAATCTTTGAGTTGAGTATCTTATTCTAGAGTTGAGTTTAGTTTAGTGAGTTGAGAAGAGATAAGTATGTTTCCTTTTTATTAAGTTCAAGCTTATGTTTATGCTTTAGAATTCCCCTTTCATGCTCGTACATTCCATGTACTAATCCATTTGGTCTGCATCATGAAATGATGCAGATACAGGTATTTAGGATCATCAACAGGCGCTTCGTTGATACCACTTGTAGTTCCAGTTAGCTATGGTGAGTCTCCTTGCTTCCGGAGGATTTCATTTACTTTTCAGTTGTTAGGATGTCGTGAGTCTTGTCATGACTTCCATCTTTGTCAGTTAGAGGCATCATAGATAGACAATAGAGTTTCAGTAGTCTGTTAATTTATTTTGTTAAATATTTTAAAGACTTAAGTTGCCTATTTATGGCGAGTTGAATATATTATTTTATTTAGAGTTATCTATTCAGTATTGTTCATATTATTTTAAAGTTGAGTATTGGAATTGAATCCAAATTTTTTTAAGTTGTTTCATGCTTGAGTTAGTCTTTCGCTTGTAGTCAACCATGATGAGGGATCACTTGGGGACCAGCAATGGTTCTCGAGTGCCGGCCACGTCCAGGGTGTAGACTCGGGTCGTGACAATACAGTTTTCTTTCACTTTATACAAACACAAATGTATATTTATACAAACACAATTTATACATTTGTGTTTGTATAAAGTGAGAGACGCGAGGAAGAGTGGCGTGCGAGATACAGGAAGAGTTGCGAGCAAGATTCAGGGGAGAGAGGTGAATGAAAAGTGTTTGCTACGAATTAGAATTAAATGAAACTGTGGTTATAGCATTTATTTTGAATTAATAATTTGGTATTTCATATTTATTTAGACTAATATATTCATGAATTTAATATAGAAAAAATTACCTAACTACACATCCTTTTTTTTCTTTATTGTCTATTATTCCCTACCATTTTAAAAAGTAACAAAAATCCCTATTTTCCTTTCTTTCTCTCCTTTTCCAGATACATAACTCAAACCCTCCAATGATTTTTGTTCCTATTTTCATGCCTTCATCACTCCCACATTAGCAGTTGCCTTCATCACTCCATTTTTAAATTTTAAATTTATTCTCTCTCCAGTTCGTCGATTTCTAGTTATTAAAGAGGTAGAACTATTTCTTAATCAAATTTTTTTCTTTCCAGTTCTTCAATTATCGTTTTAAAATTAATAAAATTAGCTTTTAATCTACAATTTTCTGATACATATGGATTCTCATGATGAAAACTTTCATGAAAATAGATATAAACAATGAAACGACTCATTAGTCATAAAGAATTTGAGAGCAAAAATGTTGAAAAATGATCCATGCTTGAGTGATGATATAGATTTATGTATTACTTTGTATTAATATAATTGTTGGCAGGAAATTGATGATATAGGAAAGGTCGTTGAAAATCTTTGCATGCATTAATTATATAGATTCAATTCTCTTGTTTGTTCAATTGTAGTGAACTTTAGGCAGAAGTGTAACCAAATTTTACTTAATGAAATTAATAACCAATCATTAAGTAGGATCAAATTTATATATAGGTTATTTAATGTACATATTTGTTCGTCCTTCTTCAGGAGGGTAATGTCAACAGCCCTTTTAACTTCATTCTGTGTTGGGAATTTCCGTATGGCATTATAAGTTTGATTCAAGTTTTAATTTATTGAGATAGGTAATTAAATATTAGGTGTATCTTATTATTTGAATACTATAAAAGTTATGATAATTGGAGAAATTGAGACTTACCCTTCGGTTCGAACTTTAGAAAATTGATTATAGAATTAGGTGAGTTTTTGGGTCTAGGCTAGACATAAAATAATATGAGTTTTTATAAGCTCGTTAAGTTACAAATTATGCACATATAATTGATAGATTGGAAAGGTTCAGAGGCATTGAGGAAAGGAAAAGCATTGGAGAAGTAGTTTGCTTGACTTCGGTTCTTCGGTGGAGGTAGGTTATGGTTTATTCTATTTTATAGCTAGACTCTTAATAGTGATTGATATGCATTGAGTGATATTGTGATGTTCTCTATGTACTGGATTGTTTGGTTGTGTGGTTCGTGATTGGTCTGAAATCCTAAGACCATAAATTTTATAATCTTGAACCCTCTTTATCGAAGATGTCTTGAATAAAGAAGGTTTGATGAAACATTGTTAATGAAGTGAAAAGTGGTGATAATAAGTAATAAATTAACGGTATATTGGATATGATGCCACGAGCTGGCATGATATTATTGGATCGGATTCCATGAGCCGACATGATATTATTGTATCAGATGCCACGAGCCGGCATGATATTATTGGATTCGGTGTCACATTCCGACATGGTAATATTAAAGGAAAACATATTATATAAACGTAATGTACTCAATCTCAAAGAACTAAATTCCCAAAATGGCTTGGTTTGGAGGCATGAGCTCTCATGTGTGATCTTGATATTGTTGACTGATTATGTACTTACTTTAGTGTTGTTGTCACTGGTTCATGTTGTTTGTTGATTGCCACCTGCTAAGTGTCATAGTTGATTTTATACTATTATTCATTACATATTAGCCTCTATTTTGGGTTTGCCGATGATACCTACTCAGTACATGTGTCTTGTACTGACCCCTATTTGTGTTGTCTTCATTTTGTTTTGTGGAGTGCAGCAAGTGTACCATCGACTTCGACTCGCCCTCAGCTCTAGCCAGTCTCCAGCTCATCATATTTAACGGTGAGTTATTCCTTCTTGCTCGTGCTAGATTTTCTCAGTCATGACATGATGTCCTTAAATTTTGGACATAAACCATCTTATTTACTTATTTTGGTGTCTTTAATACTCTTAGACTTTGCATTTTGAGAACATGTGTCCTTGATGTGATGACTTTCAAATTTTGGAGATAATATGTAATAGACTTTAGAGTTTTATTTGATTGATTACTTTAATAAGTTTTGAGCTTCCGCATTATTGTTGTTATTCGTAGTTGAACAATTGATATAATTTGGGGTTGAATTCGTTGGTTCGCTCACTTAGGAGGTTAAGTGTGGGTGTCATTCATGACTCGTTTTGGGTCGTGACAAACTTGGTATCAGAGTTTTAGGTTCGATGATCTCATTACACAGGGACAGGTCTAGTAGAGTCTTGCGGAACGGTACGGGGATGCCTTTACTTTTCTTCGAGAGGCTATAGGACTTTAGGAAAACTATCTTTTTTTTTCTTTCGTGCTATTACTTGAATCCAAATTGTATCTAGGTGATACAAATTGGTATCTTTCCTTCTTCACTCTACTTCGCAGATGGTCAGAACTAGAGCAACCGTTGTGACAACACCAACACTGGCAAGACAGGGTGAGCCTGAGCCAACCATTGGGGCTGCATATCGAGGGGGAGTAGTGGCGACAGGCCGTAGTAGAGGTTGTGGGAGAAGGCCCACTAGAGGCAGAGGACAAGCACCTAGTCCAGCTACGGATATAGCAGTGACCCCTCCACCGACTGACGAGGTAGCGAGAGAGGGTGATGAAGGGGAAAATGAGCAGATTCAGGAGAAAGAAGTACCAACCCAGCCTACTCCAGAAATGATTAATCAGGTTCTCACTTATCTTAGTGGGTTATCTGATCAGGGCCAGACACCCCCAACATTTTCTGCACCAACACCTCAGGTTCAGGGAGTACAACATGCAGTTGTTATGGCCCCCCGCATGGATGCGTCCTTGGAAACATGTACGTTTCCCCGATTGACTACATGGCCTATAGTGACTGGTGACCAGCATGATCTCTTTATTAAGTTCTTAAAGTTGAAACCGCCAGTCTTCAAGGGTACTGAATCTGAAGATGCTTATGATTTCCTTGTTGATTGTCATGAGCTGCTACATAAGATAGACATAGTGGAGCGATTGAGTGTTGAGTTTGTGACCTATCAGTTTCAAGGGGATGCCAAAATATGGTGACGGTCTCATGTTGAGTGTCGACCAGCAAAGGCACCACCTATGACTTGGACGGCATTATCTAGCTTCTTTATGGAGAAGTGTAGACCCCGGACTTTGAGGGACAGGAGGAGAGATAAGTTCCTGAACATAGAGCAAGGAAGGATGTCTATTGCAACTTATGAGGTCAAATTTCGTGCGTTATCCATGTATGCCACTCAGCTTTGCTTCAATCCGCAAGAGCGGATTCACTACTTTGTGAAGGGATTGAGGTCAGATTTGCAGATTCCAGCTTTACACGTAGTTGCTTCTGCAAAATCTTTTCAGGAAGTGGTTGATTTTGTGATAGAGGTAGAGGGGGTGAAGCCGGATGACTTCACCAAGGTGTCAACATTTAAGAAGTTCCGTAAGGAAGGTGAGTTTAGTGGTTCTTACTCCAGAGGGCAGAGTTCAGGGGGTTATCCACCCCATCCTATGTAGTCTTCATTGCAGGTTTCAGTTGAGGGTCCGTCGCAGACCAGCCAACCTTTTTCTGAGTTTAGGGGTTATCTTCAGTCTTTTTCATCTTCACATAGACCTACACTCGACTCCAGGACATGTTATGGATGTGGGGAGGTCGGACATATCAGGAAATATTGTCCAAAGCAGAGTCAGGCTCGGTACTATCAGAGTTACAGATCTCCAGTAGTTAGAGGTAGAGGTGGTCATGGTAGAGGCCGTCATTCTGGGGGACGTGTTGGTCAAGGTAATGGTGGTCACCAATTCAGCTGGGGTGGCGGGCAGGTTGAAACTCTTGGAGTGCAGCCCGGCAGGGGCAATGGATAAACAGGTGATAGGGCCCATTGTTATTATTTCCCCGGGAGGCCAGAGGCACAGACATCTGATGTTGTTATCACAGGTACTCTTCTGGTCTGTGATCGCATGGCTTCTGTATTATTTGATCCTGGATCCATATTTTCTTATGTATCTTCCTCGTTCTCTACTGGTCTTGACTTGCATTGTGACTTGCTTGACATGCCTACTCGTGTCTCTACTCCTGTTGGTGAGTCTGTGATAGTTGAGAAGGTGTATAGGTCTGTCCTTGTGACTTTTGTGGGGAGCAACAATTATGTTGATTTGATTATTCTAGAGATGGTTGATTTTGATGTAATTTTGGGTATGACTTGGTTTTCTCCAAATTTTTCTATCTTAGATTGTAATGCTAAGACTGTAACCTTGGCAAAGCCTGGGATAGATCTATTAGTGTGGGAGGGTGACTACATTCCCGCCCCATTTCGTATTATCTCTTTTCTTCGTGCTAAGAGGTTGGCGAGTAAGGCTTGTTTATCTTTCTAGGCACATCTGAGGGATGATACTTCCAAAGTGTCTTCGATCGAGTCTGTTTTGATAGTCCGTGAGTTTGCATATGTCTTTCTTGTAGACCTACCGGGTATGCCACCAGATAAAGATATTGATTTTTGTATTGACTTGGAGCAGGGGACTCGCCCCATTTCTATTCCACCTTATAGAATAGCCCCAACTGAGTTAAGGGAGTTAAAGGCCCAACTTCAGGAGTTTTTAGGTAAAGGTTTTATTAGACCGAGTGCATCTCTTTGGGGTGCTCCAGTTTTATTTGTGAAGAAGAAAAATGGTAGTTTTCGGATGTGCATAGACTACAGACGGCTGAATAAGGTAACTATTCAGAACAAGTACCTCATTCCTCGCATTGATGACTTGTTCGATCAGTTACATGGTGCTTGTGTCTTCTCTAAAATTGATTTGAGGTCCGGTTACCATCAATTGAAAATGCGGGCAAATGACGTGCCAAAGACTGCTTTTCGAACCAGGTATAGGCATTATGAATTTTTAGTAATGTCTTTTGGGCTTACGAATACCCCTGCTGCTTTCATGAGCTTGATGAACAAAATTTTTAAGCCATATATGGGCCTCTTTGTTATTGTATTTATTGATGATATACTGATAAACTCGAAGAGCAGGAAGGAATATGAGGAGCATTCGAGAATTGTATTGGGGTTGTTAAGGGAGAAAAGGCTTATGCCAAATTCTCCAAGTGTGAGTTTTGGCTCGATTCAGTGTCCTCCTGGGGCACGTGGTTTCTAAGAATGGAGTGATGGTCGATCCCACTAAGATTGAAGCAGTGAAGAGTTGGGTAAGGCCTACTAATGTTTCAGAGGTAAGGAGTTTTGTGGGTTTAGCTAGCTACTAAAGTTGGTTCATTAAGGGATTTTCTTCCATTGCTTCACAACTGAAAACCTTTACCAAGCAGAATGTTCCATTTGTATGGTCGGAGGAGTGTGAAGAGAGTTTTTTGAAATTCAAGACCTTGTTGACTACCGCACTAATTCTTGCTTTGCCTGTGGAAGGTAAGAATTTAATTGTTTATTGTGATGCATTTTATTCTGGTTTGGGTTTAGTGCTAATGCAGGAGAAGAATGTGATTGCTTATGCTTCAAGGCAATTAAAAGTGCATGAACGTAACTATCTGACTCATGATTTGGAGTTGGTTGCGGTTGCATTTGCATTGAAGTAGTGGAGGTATTATCTATATGGGTTCAAGTGTTAAGTGTATACAGATCGTCGCAGTTTACAATATGTGTTCACTCAGAAGGATTTTAATTTGAGACAGAGGAGGTGGATGGATTTATTGAAAGACTATGATATTACTATTTTATATCACCCGGGAAAAGCTAATGTTGTGGCAGATTCCCTAAGTAGAAAAGCAGGGAGCATGGGGAGTTTAGCCCAACTACAGATTTCTAGACGCCCATTGGCTAGAGAGGTTCAAACTCTGGCTAATGACTTTATGAGGCTGGAAGTACTTGAGAAAGGAGGATTTTTGGCATGTGTGGAGGCAAGATCTTCTTTTCTTGACAAGATTAAGGGAAAGCAATTTGTTGATTAGAAGCTAAGTCAAATTCGAGATATGGTGTTGCGGGGAGAGGCTAAAGAGGTTGTGATTGATGAAAAAGGCATCTTGAGTATTAAGGGACGGGTATGTGTTCCCCATGTTGATGATTTGACTCACACTATTCTTGCGGAGGTTCATAGTTCGAGGTATTCTATACATCCTGGTGCAACTAAGATGTATCGTGATCTGAGACAACATTATTGGTGGAATAGAATGAAGCGTGATATTGTTGATTTTATTGCCCAATGTCTGAACTGTTAGCAGGTAAAGTATGAACATCAGAGGCCTGGAGGGACACTTTAGAGAATGCTCATTCCTGAATGGAAGTGGGAAAGAATTGCAATGGATTTTGTGGTTGGTTTTCCAAAGACATTGGGTAAGTTTGATGTTATTTGGGTAATTGTTGACAGGTTAACTAAGTCTGCTCACTTCATTCCAGTCAAGATGACTTACAATGCAGAGAAGGTAGCCAAACTCTATATTCGTGAGATTGTTCGATTGCATGGAGTTCCAATTTACATCATATCAGATAGAGGTAAGCAATTTACTTCTAACTTTTGGAGGACCTTGCATGCTGAATTAGGTACTAGATTGGATCTTAGTACAACATTTCACCCTGAGACCGATGGGCAGTCTGAGCGAACAATTCAAGTGCTGGAGGATATGCTTCGTGCATGCGTGATAGATTTTGGTGGTCATTGGGATAAGTTCTTACCCTTAGCAGAGTTTTCATACAATAATAGCTATCACTCGAGTATTGATATGGCCCCATTTAAGGTATTGTATGGAAGGAGATATAGGTCTCCCATTGGTTGGTTTGATGCATTTGAGGTGAGGCCTTGGGGTACCGATCTTTTGAGAGAATCGTTAGAGAAAGTGAAATTCATACATGAGAAGCTTCTAGCAGCTCAGAGCAGGCAGAAGGAGTATGCAGATCGGAAGGTCAGAGACTTGGAGTTTATGGAAGGTGAGCAAGTCTTGCTGAAGGTTTCACCCATGAAGGGTGTGATGCGGTTTGGTAAAAGAGGTAAGCTTAGTCCGAGGTATATTGGGCCATTTGAAGTGCTTAAACGTGTGGGGGAAGTGACCTATGAATTGGCCTTGCCTCCAGGGTTGTCAGGAGTGCACCCGGTATTTCATGTGTCCATGCTAAATAAATACCATGGTGATGGAAACTACATTATTCGTTGGGATTCAGTCCTTCTTGATGAGAATCTGTCTTATGAGGAGGAGCCTGTAGTTATTCTAGATAGGGAGGTCCGCAAGTTGAGGTCAAAGGAGATTGCATCTATCAAGGTTCAGTGGAAGAATCATCCAATGGAAGAATCATCCAGTTGAAGAATCCACTTGGGAGAGTATGGCTGATATGCATGAAAGAT
Organism: Solanum chiquidenum; assembly: GCA_029582725.1. Classification (NCBI taxonomy): domain Eukaryota; kingdom Viridiplantae; phylum Streptophyta; class Magnoliopsida; order Solanales; family Solanaceae; genus Solanum; species Solanum chiquidenum. The sequence continues at coordinate 63,023 of JAJOOS010004010.1, forward strand.
ATCCACACCTTTTTATCGATTCAGGTACCCTTTCTTACCCTCGCTTTCTTTGATCGTTTGAGGACGAACGATGGGTAAATTGATATCAAATGTAACGACCCGTTTGATCATTTTGAGTACTAGAGCTTTTTATTTCATAAAAGACTCTTCCTATAGAATCAAAATGGGTATTTTAGACTATTCGTGATTATAATTATGAAATTAGTGGGGTAATTTTAATAATTTATTTAGTTGGTGGTCAAAGAAAATAACATTTAAAACTAATAGTGGGTCATTTTTACCATTTTTATAATTTTAAGGTATACAATTAGGGTGGTAACTGATCTGTAGAAAAGAAGAAATATAGATGCGTAAAAACAAAGTGAGAAGACGGCTTACCTGGGCGGCGACTTGAAAAATCAATTGTGGGTTCTTTTAGTGGTAAGCTTCTTTATTAGTACCTCCATTCCATATTAACTTAAGCTTTGAGGTGTTTCACATCCTTTAAGAAAAGTAGGTTAGGACATAAATAGAACATAATTTTCCATTTTTACCCTTATTAATTATTGTCAAAAATAACTAAACATTAATTATAATAATTAATTCCAGTACTAACTTAAAGGGTAAAATTGGAAGAATATTTTAAAAATAGTCTTAGAGATTGAAAACTTAAGTTAATTTAAAAAATGGAAAAGGACTCAAAGCTTAAGTTAATATGGAATGGAGAATTGTTAACATGCAGAATTGTGGGGGAAAATGTATTACTTTGTATTAATATTTTTTGTCAGGAAAGTGATGATATAGGAAAGGTCGTTGAAAATCTGTGAACGCATTAATTATATAGATTCAATTCTCTTGTTTGTTCAATTGTAGTGGACTTTAGGCAGAAATGTAACCAAATTTTTGACGGCTACTTAATGAAATTAATAACCAATCATTAGGTAGGATCAATTTTATATATAGGTTATTTAATGTATATATTTGTTCGTCCTTCTTCGGAAGGGTAATGTCAACAGCCCTTTTAACTTAATTCTGTGTTGGAAAGTTCCGTATAGCATTATAAGTTTGATTCAAGTTTTAATTTATTGAGATATGTAATTAAATATTAGGTGTATCGTATTATTCGAATACTATAAAAGTTATGATAATTGGAGAAATTGAGACTTCCCTTAGGTTTGAACTTTAGGAAATTGATTATAGAATTAGGTGAGTTTTCGGGTCTAGGCTAGACATAACATAATATGAGTGTTTATAGACTCGTTAACTTACAAATTATGCACATATACTTGATAGATTGGAAAGGTTCGGAGGCATTGAGGAAAGGAAAAGCATTGGAGAAATAGTTTGCTTGACTTCGGTTCTTCGGTGGAGGTAGGTTATGGTTTATTCTATTTGATAGATAGACTCTTAATAGTTATTAATATGCATTGAGTGATATTGTGAAGTTCTCTATGTACTGGATTGTGTGGTTGTGTGGCTTGGTTGTGTGGTTTGTGATTGGTCTGAAATCCTGAGACCGTGAAATTTATAATCTTGAACACTCTCTATCGAAGTGATGCCTTGAATAAAGAAGGCTTGATGAAACATTGTTAATGAAGTGAAAAGTGGTGATAATAAGTGATAAATTAACGGTATATTGGATCGGATGCCACGAGCCGACATGATATTATTGGATCGGACGCCACGAGCCGACATAATATTATTGGATCTGATGTCACGTTCCAACATGGTAATATTAAGGGAAAACATATTATATAAACGTAATGTACACAATCTCAAAGAACTAAATTCCCAAAATGGCTTGGTTTGGAGGCATGAACCCTCGTATGTGATCTTGATATTGTTGATTGATTGCGTACTTACTTTAGTGTTGTTGTCACTGGTTCATGTTGTTTGTTGCTTGCCACCTGCTAAGTGTCATAGTTGATTTTATACTATTATTCATTACATATTAACTTCTATTTTGGGTTGTCTGCTGATACCTACTCAGTACACGTGTCTTGTATTGACCCCTATTTGTGTTTTCTTCAAAAAAAATTTGTGGAGTGTAGCAAGTGTACCATCGACTTCGATTCGCCCTCAACTTTAGTCAGTCTCCAGCTCATCAAATTTCAAGGTGAGCTATTACTTCTAGCTTGTGCTGGATTCTCTCAGTCATGGCATGATGTCCTTAAATTTCGGACATAGACCATCTTATTTACTTATTTTGATGTTTTTAATACTCTTAGACTTGGTATTTTGAGAATAGATGTCCTTGATATGATGACTTTTAGATTTTGGGGATAATATTAATAGACTTTAGAGGTTTATTTGATTGGTTACTTAAATAAGTTTTGAGCTTCCGCATTATTGTTGTCATTCGTAGTTAAGCAATTGATATAATTTGGGGTTGAATTCGTTAGTTTACCCCCTTTGGAGGCTAAGTGTGGGTGCCACTCATGACTCGTTTTGGATCGTGACACATACAAATTACTACTAAATATCCATTCTTTTGGCACTAAAACTACATGTATCTGATACTTAATAACTAACACACACTAATGTATCGATTTAAAGTCAAGTACCAAATACATTACAATAACCAATTATACAACTATTCACAAAAGATTGACTACACAACATCTCAAGATCACAAATAAAAAAATCAACTACACAACATCTCTCTAGCCTTTTTGTGTGTTGTATCAATGCATAGTATTACAAATTTCGGCTCATGTTTCTTCACCTCCAAGTACAGACTAACGAGCATATTCATGATGTATCTTCTCAAAAATTTTGATAATTTTGAATCAAAATTGAAAGGATCTTCGATGAACTGGGAGAAGAATTTTGAATCCTAATTTTTTTTCGATAATTTTGAATCAAAACTAAAAGGGTCTTCGATGAACTAAGAGAAGAATTTTGAATCACAAAAAATTTCGACAATTTTGAATAAAAATCGAGAGGATCTTCAAACAATTATATAGGAATAAAACAACGCTCATCTATGTAATGTATTGAATCTCCTGATTTTCCTCAACTCATCGATCTCTAAGCTGCAATGACTGATTCAACTCACCTCACTTTCTCTGATTCTTGAATGTCTCAACAAAATAAAGATATTCATGATGTATCAACTCATTTTTTCAATGATTTTGAATCAAAATTGAAAAGATTTTTGACAATTTGGGAGAAGAAATTTGACATTTCGGATGATGACTTATGTATCCGGAAGGTACAAATTTTAAGGGATTATTGTAATTAGAAAAAGAGTAGGGATAGGATGTAATTTACTCTTTACACTATGAGATTTATGTAAGTTATACATTTAATATAATCCGAATTATTTAATAAACTAGTGAACATAGCCGCGCTTCACGCGATCATCAAAATATTAATGAATAGATATATATTATTTCGTAAATTTAGTCTTTATAAAAAATAAAACCATCTATATATATTTTATTTGTTTAGATTACATTTACAAATATGAATATTTTTAGGGATAAGGGCTTGAAAAATACCCCAACTTTGGTCGAATTTGCTGTTGCGATACTAAACTTTCATGAGGACCTATTACCTCCCTAGATTATTTAATAGTGTATTTTTTACCCCCTGAACTATTTAATAGTGTATTTTAAAGGTATATATGTGCTCACGTGGACACATTACTATTTATAATTTTACATTATTTTTTATGTCCACGTGGGCAAATATATATGTTTAAAATACGATATTAAATCGTCTAGGGAGGTAATAGGTCCTCATGAAAGTTTAGTATTGCAACAGCAAATTCGATCAAAGTTGGATATTTAATTAGTTGATCTCTTTAATAAATTCAGGCGTCATTTTTTTGTATACAATTAATTGAAATTAATTGAAATATAGCACAATAATGGGTTAAAAGGAAAATATCAGTGGATAGTGCCTTCGTTTTAAAAAAAAATGATATTCTTCACATACATTTCTTTTTTTACCCTAAAAAAAATCAAAACTTTTGAAAAGTAGAATTCAAAAACTAAAAACTCACCTTTTTTTTTACATTTAAACAATCTTGGTATTTCTCTGAAATGTTAAATAAATGACTTGCATTTTAACTTCATGTAATGCATAGCAAAAAACAGAAACCAATTTATTATCAACATAAGTCAACATCTAACATGACCTTGATAAATTTTAAAAAACATTACAAAAATCCTTACAAAATCTAAAGAAATTAACTTAAACTTCAAGTTATAGCATTTATCATAATATGTAGTAAATATAGAAAAATGCGAGAACAACATAAATTTAGATGAATTCGAAAAGTGAATAATAAGTTCAACCGTATACTCCTAAGTTAAATTTTTTTTAGATGAAATTAAGAAAAGTAGTCAATAAATTGTCATGAAATCTTGAATCACTAAAATAAGAAAGTGAAAAATATGTGCAATCAAATTAATTTGATTTAGAAGAACTTAAGGAAAGTATACAATAATATTATATTGTCATGAAATTTTGAATGACTATAATAAAAAAGTGTTGTATTGCAAAATTCTCGTGGCCACCAACTCTGTGTAAATGACAATATTAAGATTAGTAACTTCAAAAGAAAAATAAACAATTTTCAATGTGCACAAAGTATGCATATCGTACACTATCCTAAGATAATAAACAACATCACAATGAAACAAAACGTGTCATTACTTTCAAATTTTTTTAAATAAAACCTTAATGAGTATTTGACAAAAATAATAGAAAGACAACTTCCATGCTGATAAGAAAATGGTCAATCTGGTGGCGCATCGACGTCTTGAGCTAGTCAATGAAATATTTTAAACAATTTAGAAAGCTTTTACAAGTATAAAATGTTACCATGAAATATCATACCTTCTTAATTATGACAGATTAACTATAAGGTCCCGCTTACATGTGCAATTAGCTAGCCATTCATGATTGCAACACGTACAAAATCTCATATAATCAAATTTGATATTCTATAAAGGTGAGATGTAAGAAAATCGTCTACAAATCATTCTATCGTTCAAAGCAATCTAAATATATATCATAGAAATATTATTTTCTTCTACATAAAATTTAAAATTTATAACAAAAATAAGTTAAAAAGAAAAAAAAAGAGATAGATTTACTAGTCTGGAAACATACCTCAAAGCTTGATGGCAGTTGATCTTTGTTGTTATTCATTTTCCACAATAATCTGGGAGTGACATCTCCTCTTTCTTATATTTCTAATTGTTAATTGTTAATTACCAATTAATTTAAATGCTAATTAATGGGGGTAAGCAGTAGTTGGGCTAGGGAATACAAAAGGCTTTAGGAGTTACAAAAAATTTGAAAGTAAACGGATGTCTTTTCCTATTCATAGAGTAAAAGCTTAAAATTAATAGAATCGTTTTTTTTTCTATTTATTGACTTGATTATGTTACACATTAATTTAAAATAAGATAACTATGAAAAATTTAAAAATAAATGTCAAAAATTTGAAAAAAAAGATAAATGTTATTCTTGGCTTTAGAGACATACCACATCAGCAGCTTCATATTTCTTCTTTATATAAATATATAAATTTATATTTAATAACTTTAAAATGATTACAAATATAACCAAATTAAATCCAATCATCCATCAACGCCCCTTAATATTTGACTTTTTAAAAAAATTATTCCACCTTTGTAACGGCAAATGTAATTCGTTTTCACTGTGAATAAATTATAGAGACAGTGACATTTGTGTTTATTATCGAAAAGTAACATATCCTTTAAAGATCTGTCCTTTGAATGAACATTTCAAATCAGAAACAACATCTTCTTGGATCTGTCTTTTGAGAGTATTTTGCATGGTCCAGCCTAAACGAATTTTTTTAATATGGTTGAGGCCCAACCAACAATAGTTGTGTGAGGCTCCATTCAATTTTGACATTTGGATTTGTGGGCCCTATTTTAACACCACACACTCTCTCACCTTCCTTTTTTCAAAATCCTCCCTTTTCCTCATAATAAGTATTTTACCACTCTCTTTTTTTAATAGTCTTAAATTTTAATTTCCAAAAGTCAAATAGAAATATGTAAATTAATATCAATTCAAGTTTTAGCCTTTTTTTCCGTTATTGCTAATATGATTAAAAAATTGAACTCCATTATAATTATAGTCTTCTTTTCTTGATTTATATATTTTTTTGGTTGATTTTTTTTAGATTTTTAACTTAAATTTCAATAATAAGTGAAACACCAAGTACAAAAAATTTCTAAAAAAAATGAAGAACAAGTGATTTTAGAATACTTATAGGTAGGGGTGTACATAGGTCGGTTTGGTTTGGTTTTTCATTAAAAAACTTAAACCAATTATGTCGGTTTATTAAATCTAAAAACCAAATCAAACCACATAAAGTTGGTTTTTTCGGTTTCGAATTTAGTCGGTTCTTTCGGTTTTTTTGGTTTTTTACAACTATACGGTATTTGAAAAAGAGATCAAATATATTTTCACTTACCTGTGTGATAAACTAAACTTAAAAAATATTAAATGAATAGAAATTTTTTAAAAGACGGTAAAATTCACATGAGTACAATTTTATTTTTTTTGAAATATCAACGTTCATTATGTTAAATTAATAAGATTAAAGGCTACTGGCAAACTGAATACAAAACAAAATATTTACAAAGTAAATTGTTAACTTCGAATTTGAAAAACTATAACAATATAATTGTAACTTTGGATCGTAAAACAAAATAAAATATTTACAAATTTTACAAGCCTAAATTTGAAATAAAATATATAAACATTGAAAACTATAAACTAACTAAAAATATATTAACAAAGTAGATTATAAATAATATTTTTTTATCTATAAATAAAATAAAATTATATATATATATATAT